>JBCEWC010012545.1:0-15773 GCA_038996855.1 Solanum aculeatissimum | reverse complement strand
AGACTCAAAATCATCAGCCAAGCCTTGGCCTAGCCACTGTCCACCTTCACAGGACAGTGGACGAACCGTCAAGTGTCTCGTTGACTCGGACTTGGCTTAGGGGTTGTTATAGGCCACCCCAATCTCACTGTGACATCCCACGAGGTACTAGACGGACCGTGAAAAGTTTCACGGTCCGTGTCAATGTCCTTGGCTACTTTTCTGAGCCTATCTTCAATGGCTTCTGAATTTCAGATAGTCTCACAGTTTGGGCCATATCTCCCTCATACGAAGTCCAAATTGAGTGGAACCACTTGTGTTGAAAAGCTAACTCAAAGAAAGTCAATTTGATATATGGTAGCTCACATGGTGCATCCCACATAAAAAGTTATGATTGTTTGAAGTACGCTGTTAAATTTGTCCCTCTAGGCCACTTACTAGCCCAATTTGCATTCAGCCACTTAAACTCAACCCATGGACACCAAAACTCAACCATGGCTTGTAGTACATCATAGAATTCCAACCATAAGTAGATTTCAAAAATTTTTTGGTTATTACAATTGTCTCTTGGTTAGACATGAATTTGTGTATAGCTGTTATCCACTATGCATTTATTATACTAGTTGGTAATTGGGAACACATGCTATATTTTGGGAACTATTGTGATTGTGCTTCTGATTAGGCCTTGTGACTCTTGATATATGATACAATATACCTCTTTATACAACTATTTACATAGTACACTTGTCATCCTTACTTAATCCTGGGGATACATGCTATAGTCTGAGAAATATTGTAGTTATGTTATTGATTAGGTTTTATGACTGTTGATGTGACATACAGTACTACAGAACCACTAATATGCTAGAAATGGGTATACAACCCTATTAGAGATATGTAGGCTATATCCTATGGTCTTCTTTGGGTTATCTGTGATTGAGATTCTGTCTATATGGATTAATATTGGGGACTGTAACCTTATTCTAAAGATGGGTACATTACTAGTGAGCTGGCATATAGGTCCCTTTGCAAGTATTATTTGTGATAGCTGGGCTGTGGTACATTCCTTGTAGGTGACACATCTGTGATTCTTTGTTCTCCTGGGGCCTTAACCTAGGCTTAAGACTACGCTGCCCCAGAAGTACTATGCAGAGAACTACACAATGCTTATATATTGAGGGTTTCACAACTTTGTTTGACTACTAGGGGTTCGAGGCCCCGATTGATTGTTTGGCCATCTAGCCTTTGCTAACTTCCCCCGGTCGGAGGCTAGGTAGAGAGGACTAGGGTTTGAGGCCCTACTTGATTGTTAGGAAATCAAGGCCTCGTTTGACTATCAGGGGTTCTAGGCACCATATGGTATAAATATTTGGACCCATACACCTATACATACCCTGATTATGCGTGGATGTACCCTTTGGGCTTATGGGGGCTTAGGGGGTGTACAAGCATAGGTATATGGGAGTTACACCCATGTACAATCTGACCCATTGACTATGTGATACTGAGAGGTTAAGCCTCACTGTGATTTTTCAGTTGGGTTATAATATGTTACTTGATTTTGGCCGTTGGGACATGATGAGGTTACTGTGACACTTACTATTAGCAAAATTTCAATTTGCTAGTATTACTGTAGTACTCTATTGTCATGACCCGGAAGTGGGGTCTATATGTGACATGCCGAAGGAGAACCCGAAAGTCTTTGATCAATCCATCATATCATCATTACTCACATCATCAGTTCTAAAGCGCGGAAAAAGTAAACACATAACACATAATTCTAAGAGACACAGGGCTTTGAACTTAAGCTATGGGGATGTTGCCAGGAATGGGAAGAACTTGTATTATATAGCACATAGTAAGTATTTCTAAGGGGCGGGTAAGTAGGACTCAAGCTGTGGGGGCATATCGGGTTAGGGGACTTTCCACATAAGCACATTCCTAACATTCACAAACCTATAAGCATAATCATAAGCATAATCGGAACATCATTTCCATAAACAAATCCTAATAACCATAATATTCCCATAAAACATAATACAACGTGCAAGAATTTAGTGTGTCCAACATAGCCTCTATATAAGATAGAGCAGGGCCTCAACATAGTTTTGGGCTCACACTCAATACATAAAGTAAGGAAATAATCAATACAAAAACGATAGAAAGTAGCTATTACCCTTGAACAAAAGGGCTCACCACAAGCAAATGGCTCCAAGGATATCACCCGTTATCGAAAGGAAGATAGAAGTCATAACCAATCCTACATGGTTAGAACATGTAGATAAACAATATGGGTTAGCACAAAATATGTACTAAGTATGGGGGCATGCAATGCATATGACAATATAGTATGAGCAAACGAGATGACAAGGGGACAAGTGATACGAAAGGAATGCACATAGCCAAAAGAGGAGTATATCATAATAATATGCCATGCCATGATGCATGAAATACAATCTAAGATCATATCATAGCGGGGATGTGACCTCAACCAACACCGGAGGATACCCGAGCGAGCTACTACTTGGATTCAGACTACTTGCCAGGTAGATCCCTAATCAACCCTTCAACAAGGGGATACAAAAAAGTTAATCCCATCTTTGGAGATATCCCATGTAGGCACATCGTATGACAGAAAGGAGTATGGACCCTTGGAGATAGTCCACCCTGACTCCAATCCCTATGTACTAAGTCTCATCCTACGGGAATACAACTATATATTCATGCAAGCTTTCAAACTGGAGAGTTGATATTCTTTTCAAAACCATGCATCATTAGACAAACCAAAACATGATCAAATCCATATCCATACTTAGACAAAAAAGCCAACAAGAATTTCCATAACCATTTCCATATCAATGCAATAGGAGTAGCTCATCTACATAGCTTATCATATGAAGCCTTCATAACATATCAAAGTGGTGCAAGCACCCATAATGCTCAAAGAGCCATAACAGGAGACTATGTGATCACAAGCCTTAACATATCATATCAGAAAAAGAGGGCCATGCCCTTAACAAGAGGTTCATCATAAACATACTTCAATGCATATGCCATGAATGAGAAATCAAGTGCATGGGTAATGGAGATTCAAACTGTAAAACCATAATTCAATAGGTAATTCATGAGGAAGTCCCAATTCAAAATATAATGCAATTTACCCTTGCATATTAAACCATTAAAGGGACATGCACATTGATCCTTCAAGAATTTCCATGCATTTCATAAAATTCAAACTCAAATCATCATTAAATCACCTAATATCTACAGCCTACAACTCAATGCAATAAAATATATCAAAATTTAAAGAACCCATAATTCAAGAAGGCTTAAATTCATAATTTAAAGAAAATGATTCTTGGATCTTCATGGATGAAACGTAATCCATGAATAAAACTCACATACCTTGAAATTTGACAAGAAAATTGGATGATTTTGCAACAAAGATGATTTTCTCCAAATTTTTTCAAGCTTTCATCAATGGAGGTCAAGAGGATTGAGAGAATTTTAGAGAGAATTGAGGAGTGATAGAATGAATGAAAGGGGATTAGGGTTTGATTTAGGGGGTGTTAGGAGACCTTAGAAAGGCTAAAAAGGGCATGGGATCTAATTAAATTATGAATTAATCGTTAATGAAATGGACTAGATCACAAAACACAGGGCTTCATGGAAGGTTTCCAGGGGTCATCCAGAGGCTCACGGACCGTGAGACCTCACTTGGTCTCGGCTTCGGCTTGAACTCTTAGGGAACTTTCTAGATCACTTTACGAGGGGCCTCATGGAATGTGTAGCTGCACACGGATCGTGTAATGGTCCATGGAGAATCACTTGGTCTAGATTCCAACTCCAAACCTTGGCAACATCACTGGATCATTCCACGAGACCCTCCATGGGCCGTGAAGGGTCACACGGACCGTGAGGTGGTCCATGGGACCACACTTGGTCCATGGATTGTACCCTAACCCCTAGGATCACACTGGACCAACCCACGAACACCCCCACGGATGGTGGACCACCAAATGGTCTGTGGTCCCACCCTTAGACCCTATTCCGGAACCTTTTTCCAGCATACTTCCAATTACAGGCAATCTCACTGCAAGGGCCGTAAATTTCATATCTGAACTCCAAATTGAGTGAAACTAGTTTAGTTGAGAAGAGTATATATTAGCCCACACATTTCATCCCATACCAAAAGATATGGTCTCTCAAAGTCAGTGCTGCCTAAATGGCCTTACAACCTTCCACCAAAATGATTCCCTTGAATCCGGCCACATTAATACAACCCATGGCTACAAAAATTGAACCATTATCAGTTCAACACTAACCTTGATCACCCATTATGAAGTTCAAAATTTTTTAGATTGTTACATTTATGTTTGAGCATTCTATACATTTACGTATTTTACTCAATCGACCATTGATGCCTACTAGGTGCCTTCCACTGGTGCTCGCCCCCACATTTTTGCATTTTTCAATGGTGCAGGTCTAGGTACTAGCTGTGGTTTCTGAGTTGGGGATTCATAAGAATTTCCAAAGATACTTGGTTAGCATCGATAACTCTAGACACTCTGCAGTCTCCTTCCTTTTGATGGCCATCTTTTGTATCGAGACATTGGTCGTGTACAATGTAGTGTCTTGTATTTGTAGGAGTATTCCTGGTTCTGTATATGGTTATTATGCACACACACACACACAAATATATATATATATTCTAACATCACCCCCGACTTAGGCTTAAAACCTCAATCACAACAACTCAATCTTAAGGAGGGATAAGGGATCAAAAGAGGGATATCATTACAAAATGGTTCAAGGCTTGTAATTTTAGTTGCCAATAAAAAAGATTAGGCACAAAAGGGACACTGGGGATTAAATTAATGCATTTTGTGGCTATTTAGGCTAAGTGAACTCAAATCAAACCAAAGAATGCCTAAAATCATTTTTCCAACCAAAGTTCATCAAGGCCAATATTTCAAGACCAACAAGGAAAGTTCTAGGTAACACAAGTGAACACAAAGAACAAAATAAACACTTACAGCACATAAGACATAAAAATCAAACTGGAAAGGGTCAACTCATCATCAGGATCAGAAGAACTGGGCCTATAGCTGCCTCAACTTGCTTATAATCTTGTTCAGGAATCTCCTCTTCTTCTTTTCATGTGCCCTGAACTTCATCTTCCGCCTCTGAATCTGTACCTGCCTCTGACTTATGTACTCGAGCTAGTCACTCATAGTTTTTTGGGCGGATGTAACTGATACAAGTATAGGTTGGTCATCCTTTGTAGCCTATGGTTGTCCTGGAGGAAGGCCTGCAACAAGATGCCTGATCTGCTCATCCATCCTATGAATTTGAGAGGACAGGTATCTCATAGTGAGAGGACCAAACTAAAGTAGCCTTGTGGCACCTGAAGAACCTACAACTCCTAAAGAGGATCCTCCAGCCTCTAAACCTAGCTCTAAGAAATGGCCAAAAAAGGGATCCAATACATCAATCCACCTCTTCTTCTATCCCTCTGGGGCTCCTCTCTTCTTCAGTGGATATATGTCCTTAGACGACGATTTCTCCTTATCCGTGGGTAGGACATACACCTCTACCTCATAGCATAGTCCTGAAATTAGTGAGGGGTACACTGAGCTCTTGGCCCTTTCTTGGGCCACTTTTACAATCTGGTCAACTATAATCTATCAAATATTGACCTAATGACCATCAAAGATTGCAACAATGACAAGTGCACGGTCCAAAGTCACCTCCGTATCATATGTAGTAGGAATAACTCGAGCACACATGATATAAAGCCAACACCTGGCTTCCACAATGAACTCATGTTAGTCAATCCCTCTATGAAAAGTAAACCACTCTGGAGTAACACCATCATGCAACTTGTCTACCAACCACTGAGTGCCTAACTCTCAAAACCTCTCTCTGTATACTCTATTATCAACATCTGACAACCCATAGATAACATTGATAGTCGTCGGGCTAAAATCAACTCACTCCATGAATTATGGTGGCCATCTCCTATCCAAAATTAGTCTCTGAGGATTTGGCATAGAACTTGGCGACTATGGTGGGGTTAGCTTTGATAGGTTAATCAACAAAACATAGCCGACCCGAAGCTTGTAGCCATCCAAAGAACTCCAACATCTTTTCCTCCACTTTTTCTAAGAAATTCCCTCTCTCTCTAATCATATTCCGGCCAAAATATTCACCATAATTACGAGCACATTGGGCTGATTGGAATTGGCTTTTATCAAAGTAGGTAACTTCTTCTCTCTCTAGGATGATTTTGGCCTCATTAAGTGTGTTGTCGGGATCGATGTTAAACTAATCAAACCTATATTTCAAAACCAACATGACTAAAACATATTATACACTTTTAAATCATGTGTTAGGAAGCATTTAGGTCAAGAGAACTTATTGAAGAAAGGTTGGATCAAACAGTGAAGTATTGTTTTTTTTGAACAATTACCAACTATTCTCTGCGTTTGCAGCCACATTGGCGCGATTGTGGAGTTCTAGTTACTATAGGATTTCGCATTTGTGAGAGATTATCCACATTCACTGAGAGTCAAGAATATCCAGAGTCATCACAATTGCGACATAGTATTCGCGATCGTGAATCGCAACAATCACAATCATTATATTTCTTAGGGGTATTTTCCAAAATAGGTGGGGAGCATACATTTGCAACAAAATTTCAACAAGATATTACCCCCCTTCCCATTCTATCCCCAAAAACATACAAGCACTCCCCAAACAACACTCAATAGTTTAGTACTTCAATTCATGTAATTCTTCAAAAAATTAAGCACAAGATTTGGACCTTAAAACACCCAGACAAGGAGAACCACGATAATAACTCGTCATGCCAATAACATAAAGGATAGAGACAGAGATCATAATTTTGATAGTGTAGTTACATGATAAGAAAATTCAACACTTAGCATTCGCCATTGTCATGCTACTCTCATGGTTGAAAAATTTTTGTCGATGAAAAAGAATGGTGAAGGACTGGGGGGAACATACCTTAGAGTGGAGAATCAAAAGGATGCAGAAGAAAGAGGTTGAACTTTTCTTGAAAATTTGTGAGAGCACAAATTTGAAAACTTGTTTACCTCACTCTAATTTTGCTCAAGATCGAGTTCTTTTTTCTAAAAATGGATGACAAAGTCACAGGTGACTTGTCTTTTCATTTAACTGCACCCATTTTAGTACTCTACCTTTGTGGACTTGTAGACGCGATCGCACCCCATTGTCGAGTTCACACTCTGCATTCGTGGACACAAGATTGCATTCGTGGAGCTTTGCAAGGTTCCAGACCTGTGCTAAGTTTTTGCAACTTTGGGCGATCCCAGGGCCATTTGGGTGATCTGCCCTTCAATGATGGGCAATGTCTGGGCCCCAAAGTGCAGTCAAAATGGTTCCAGTTCATCCTTTTGACATTTTTGATCATTTTTACACCCAATTCTTAGACTCCAATCAACATGCCACTTCCAAACTTGTGCAAAACCACTACCAAAAACTTGAATATTGTGAGGGTTAACTATAAATCAAATTTTAAAATCAAGAAGCTATTCTAAAAATTAAAAAATGCAAAGATTAATCTAAGAAATTAAAATTAAACAAGAGTGATTCACCGCCCTTTTGTGTTTCTATTTTGAGGCGATGAACCTTCTCCCTAACTTCAAGATGATCTTTTGGTTGAGCTCATGGGAGAAATTGGAGACCAACAATACCTTCATTTGGTCTCTCCACATTGAGGATTTGAATTTTCTACCCAACTTGACATCAATCTTTCTTCTAGGCTTGTTGGCTAAAAATGAGAGTATCTAAAGACCTTTTTCAATTTTATTCTCACACTTCATGACCTCTAAGAAAGTGACACTCTCAATTTCAAATGAAATAAAGTTGCTATTAAGGATTTCCATGGCTTTTTCATGCAACTTTAGTATCATTTCCACAATCTCAACCTCTTAAATTATTATTGCCATTGTTGACGTGCATTCAGCCAACATCTTTTCCACATCAAGAACCACTCCTTCTATATGAGGTTCAAACTCACGAGTGAGATTCGTTGGACAAGAAACTTCACTTATTTCATTGCTAATTCTCAAGTTGTCTCCCAAAACATCTCTACCCACTCAAAAGTTGGCCAATGTATCATATCTACGAATGGGAATTCGTTGGAAATGATAATTCATATGGTGAAATTGACTCCTTTTAGGCAATTAATTAATGAGTTTGAGAAACAAGTCCATGAGCCAACTATCACTCATAACACTTCCTTCCCTACTCACAGTTTGAACACCAATTTTCTCACCATAAAGTGCTATAATTTGAAAGAGATTGAAAAAGGGAGCACATTCATCAAATGATTCATCGCAATTAGTCATAGAAAAAAGAAAAAAAGTACTCATTAATCAAATTAAAAAGAGTAAGCTACAAGTCTTAAATAAACTCAATATACTTATTGTTCCTCGACAGTGGCACCATTTTTAATGTCGCTCAACCCTATATTACTAAATGACTTAGGGGCGGTCATCATTAACATATTTACCCAACTTTTAATGTCAGGGTCAAATCCCACAGGGAATAATATGTCGGCAATTGAGTAGAGCAAGGACCTATGGCTACTAGAGTTTGATTCAGCAAATGAGTACCAAGCAAGTTCCAACTAAAGTGGGAGGAAATCTAAGCTAAAAACTACTCTTTTATTAAAATGGGAAATTAGGGAAAGGATTGATCAAGAAAAAGAGCACGGATAGGGAATACGAGAATTAATCAAAACCCAATAGATCTATCACACTTAGTATCAAATTAAAACTATGGGTAGGCTAGGTTTCTTGTAACCCATATCACCTCTGATAATGGGTGTTTCATATGAATCCGCTAGGATATTACATACGGACCACCAAGGACATGCTTAGCCTAAGAAGTTGCAACAAAAATCCTATGACCTTAGCCGTTGAATCCCTTTCAGGCTCTCACCACATAAACCCATGACTATCATGCAACCTTCTGCTCCAACTACACATTCTCATGCAATAATTCAATATATAAACTAGACTCAAGTTAGCGACCTCAAATCTAATTTATAAATGAAGATATGCATGAACCCATAAATCAATTCAAGCAATTCAAAGTGTTTTGGGAGAAACCTTCTTGATTTTGCAAGTAAATCATAAACTAAGCATGAAACAAAGAGAAATAATCAAGACCCACAAAAAATTTATTAATCAAACTCAATTAAATCTACAAATTAAGCATTCAAGAACAAGGAGAGAAAGCGTGAGTGAAAGATGTTACAATGGAAGCCCACACTCTTCAATCCACTCAAGAAATTGTAGAGAACTTGCTCTAAAATCCTCACCCTAAACTAAAAATCTAGACTAAGGTGTGTTTTTCTCTTCTCAATTCGTATGAATTTCATTCTAGGTATTTAAAAGTATGAAGAATAAGGGTGGGAGTGCGTGTATATGAGGATTGGGGCTGAAAATGGTAAAATTCCAGAGTTGCCCTGACACAAGCACAAAAACACTCTGTGATTGAAAATCTTTCACCACGTTCACGGGGGTAAACTGAGGACCCTTGCTCCGCTTATGAGCCTGAATCAACGCATTCTCATTTTGCAGCTTCCTACTACTCTACGATCGCGGACCTGAATGCTGCGTTCGTGGAGAGTAATGTTGCCAGGTACTATTTAGCATAGATTCAACTCCTATGGGATCAAATTCAACTTCAACTTTTGTTCTTTCCAGCAGAGCCAAATCAAAATCATATATACCTAAAACACACTCCATTCAAAGCATAATTAGCCTCAAGTTATGAATTAAACAACACAAAATCCTAAGAAAACAACAAAAAATGAGTGTGAAATACACATTCATCACACACCTATGGCCTAACTTTTGTCGTGACATTTTATCAAGTCTTTTAACAATGGAATGAACATAGAACAAGTTATTGTTTATAGTATATGATGCCCAATGTGACCCAATCAGCAAACAACACAATTTGAAATATCATATGCAAGGAGATGGTGGTCAAACTTTTTTGTCATATTAAGATGTTTTCCCAAGGAAGACAACATAATCGGAGATGCTCATAATGTGATTTTCATGGCTCAGACTTGGGTGTGATGACACTTTTATTAACCCACTAAAACAAGTCAGCATAATTGATAAAATAACTCAAATGAAGAAGAAATTAAAGTGGAAATCATAATCCGACAATAGATAAACAACGACTAAGGAACCATAATTCTAAATCCAACCCAAAGTCCTGGTGTCTTATATACAAGCCACTACAATTTTGATTATTAAAAAGAAATAATACAAGTCTCAATATCTTAGTCCTCAAATAAAATAGAAACACAATATAAAAAGGGGCCTTGAGAGTCTGCTAAAAAGATAAGCCACTACTTTCAAGCTATCCAGAAGATTAGTTTGATAATGGAATAGAGATATTAGAAGGAATCGGGCTCACAACCTACACAAGTGTAGAAGCAAGGTTACTCCTTGATGCTGATCATATAAATTATCGATACAGAGAAAAGGGTAGTTATTCTTGGCAGTTACCTTGTTCAACTATCTTTAATCAATGTAGATCCTCATAGATTTACCATTTTTATTCTCAAACAAGATTGGAGCACCCCAAGGTGATACACTAGGATAGATGAATCCTTTACTTAGCAGATTCTAAAGTTGCTCCTTTCATTCCTTCAACTTAGCTAGAACTATATGATAAGGAGGAATAAAAATGGGCTTGGTGCCCAGTTCTAAATCAATGGCATAGTTGATAATTCTTCTCAAAGAAACGTCTAAGCAATCCGTAGGGAACACATAAACAAACTCTTGAACCATAGGAACTGACTCCATATGAGGTGTCTCAATGCTAGTATCCCGAATAAAAGCTAAGATAGAAAACCTCTATAAATGAACATTTGTGATTGAATATAGGAGATAACCTTGTTAGGGTTAGAACCACTAGAACCTATCCACTAGATCTTTGATTTACCAGGCATCGCTAAAGTCTTTATCTTAGCATAACAATTAAGAATATATTGATAAGGAGATTTCCAATCCATATCCAAAATCATGGCAAAGTCTGCCATCTCCAAGATAATCATAACTATTGAAATATCATACCTAGTCCATGAATAAGACAGGATTGGTGTAACACCTCCTAAAGTGCCTTCGATCTTTATAGTAGACACCTTGCATAATGCATCATCCATATTTCTTTTGGTAAATTCGAGGTCGTATTCTTGATCAGGATGCAAAATTATGTGAGAAAATGGTCTTGCTCAATTTTTAAGTGAACCGTATAGACAAATAAGTTTTAGTATAATTTTTCACCTTCCGAGGGGTCCGCGAACTCTCCGCATTATGGAGATGGTCTTTTTTAGTAGAAATGATCGAGACTCATACCAAGAAAAAAATAGAGAAAAACTAAACTTCGCACAAAAATGAACTACTTAAAACAAGTCCACATCGCTGTCCGGTTTAACCATAGTATAAAACTTCTTGCAAATTTCTAGATTTAAGTAAGAGCAATTGGGAAAAATTCCTGAGCCCTTATATATATGAGAATATTGAGAAATTCCACTATTTTAGACCTATTTCAATCACTAAAACTCCAAAATTCCTCTAAAAACCTCCCAGGCATTACCTACCAAATTCTTCTAAGTTTCTGGGGTTTTAAGGATCCTCCATTGAAGGTCAAGCTTCAAGGATATTTTCAAGACTCTCACAAGTTATTTTGTCTTCTCCAAGACCATTAAGGTATGTGGGTTTTTTCATCTATGGGTACACATAGGGAGTCCAAAATATTTTTCAACTTAATCCTTTGATTTCAAGACTTCTTTCACTATGGGTACTTCCTATTCTTATTAGTATGCATGATTTATGTTGGAAATTGTCCATTATTGATTTAAAATGCATGAAATCCTATCAAAGGTTGATATTATGAATTACTTTATGACGTTTAAGCCATGTATGTTATGATACTATGAAATGTTATGAATATTTATGGATTTTGAAAAGATTTCCATGATTCCCTAACTAGGGGTTTCACTATGATTATGGTGGGTTGTTTTAAATGTTTCGAAGTGAACATGTTTTACCTATTAATGCACATTACTCTTGAATTTCAATATATTAATTTCCTATGCATGAACCCACCAAGTTTTGGAACTATTATTATATGATGAATCATCTTATGTTGATATAGGCTTTGCTACAAATTATGCAAGTCATGAATATTATATATGATTAAGGGCTATCAAGTATGTTATAATTCTATGGAAGTTCTATAAAAATTATGCAAAATTATAAAGATCTTCAATGATTTTATGAGCTACTCCTATTATGATATTATGATTCACAAAACTGTGCATGTTATGATTGTGCTTATGCTTTATTTATCTTTGGGATGTTGACATAGTACTGAGAGGACCTTGGTAGATTTCCGTTGTCCCTAAACTATGTGCCACCATAGGTTTTTACTATTTTCCTAAATTCGCTTAAACCTATCGAAAAGGCCATGCCATAAGGTAAGGACATCTTATAACTCCAACCAAAAAGGCCATGCCGTAAGGTAATGATATCATGTAACACCTCTCGAAAAAGCTATGTCATAAGGTGAGGGTATGATTTACCTTGGCAAGTAGACTACTCCTTTTTCAATGTAGAGAAAACATCAGTATTGCATGTAGTATCTCGCATGGACTTAATGTCGATTAAGGTATCCTCCCACATATGTATGCTATGTTATGAAATTATGCTTTTACCTCCCATGCATGTTTTAATTAAGCATTGATCATTCACATCATATTGAGCTTATTGCCTTCATATATTATTGTGTATCTTGTCTATTATGGCTTATGATATCTTATTTCATTACATCCCGCATATTTAGTATATTCAAAGTATTAACACATACTTTTTCCCTACACGATCTAATCATGGAGGGACCGAAACTTTCCCCATCTACCTTATTATGGCTAGTTTGATGTGTGGCGATCATTTGTTGTCGTGAGTCCTCCTCTTCGAGGGCAACATCCATTTTTGTATCTACCTATGTTAAAACATTGCTACTTTTATTATTTACTTTATAGAGTGAGCTCTAAATATGTCTTGGCCCCTATTTCACTCATGACTAGAGATATTGTTAGATAATAATGTTATGTATGACTCATGGGATGCTTATGTATCTATGGAGACTTTCCCTTAGTCCCTATACCATGTATGTTGTTGCTTTGATTATGTTAGCAAGTGGTGAAATCCGTAAGTCCCAAATCCCCATAGAGTGTGCCCCATGATCCCTTTCTTTAGAATTACTTGTTGTGAATGAATGGTAGGAGCACCTTATTCCTAATCCCATAGAGTGGGGGATATATCCCAAATCCCCTTAGTACTATTTGTTGATGATTGATCCATGTTTCTAGACCAAGGATGTGCTTATATATGCTATGAGGCTTGTGTGGGCTACCTTTGGGTTCCCCATTTTCCATGTCACACCTAGACCCTAGGCTTGGGTCATGACAATTGGTACACTCAATCTACTACTAAAGGCTCACCTATCAATGTAGACACATGAATAGGTACCAATATATGAAAGTCAAATCCATATGAAAAGTAGGTAGACACATATAAGTAAGTATATATGATCTAACAACACCAATGCAAATCGATAATAGATTGGGACAATATCTATGATAACTACATATAAATCCTCTTCATCGGTCCTCTCTAAAAATACATAGAACTATGCTTCCGACCTCCTTCCATTTGAACCATACCTCTATCTCTACCCTGTTGGACCAAAGCATCACGTGCACCTTTTCTTGAAGTGCGACCACCCCTGCTCCTCTGAGTTCTACCATGGCCTCTAGTCTGAGATGTTGATCCTCTAGTCAAAGGTGAATAATTATGATGAGGGATTGAATGAGTCTACATAGGGACCTATCAATTCAAATGGTCGGGGTTCCCACACCTATAACAAGACATCAGGATAGTGAGTTGCTGACAAAAAATAGATATGCTTCTATAACCACCCAACCTACAGGCTTTAGTTGAACATCACCATGAATAACCTAAGATTCTGGGAAGTATTCATGAATTGGTCATCAAAACTTTAATAATACACTTCCTCAGTAAAACCCTCTAACTACAAAATACCAAAGATCTGGCTAAATTCTTGGCCCTTCTTGGAGTCTTCAATGTAACAACCCGAAATTTTTTTAAATCTCCTTATGGTTGGCCTTATATGATGTACTACTGGTCATGGTTGAGTTTTGGTAGCCATGGGTTGAGTTTAAGTGGCCAAACACAAAATGGGCTAGTTGGTGGCCTAGAGGGACAATTTTGGAAGTGTATTCAAACGGTCACAACTTTTGATGTGGGTTGAAACAAGTGGGATAATACATATAAAATTGAATATATTTGAGTTATCTTCGCAACTCAACTGGTTTCACTCAATTTAAAGCTCGGATGAGGGTGATATGGCCAAAACAGTGAGACTGACTGAAATTTAAAAGACATTGGAGATAGGCTCAGGAAAGTGGCTAAGGACAAGCCCACGGTCCGTGAAACTTGTCACGGTCAATGAGGGGTGTCGTGGGATTCTCCAGTGAGCTAGGAGTGTCCAGGAACAACCCCATGAGAAATCTATGGGACCATGGACCCTTGAACGGGCTGTTTGACCTTAGACGGCCAGTGTGCTGTCCCGTAAAGTGGGGCAGTAGCTTGGCCAAGCCATGGATGAGTCTAGGAGTCTAAGGTTGGGCTCACGGGGCCCTTACAAGGAAAGTCATCAACCAAACGGTCCATCAAAATTCTCGTCAAGTGTTCCAGAATGTCTTCCGAGAGTTCGCGCTAAAACTTTGGCTAAGTGTGGTGAGATGGGAGGTTGAACGGCTCGTGAATAGTGTGACGGGAACTGTAGCATCCATTTGACTCTGCTTAGTCTCGGAAAGTTGCATTTTATTAATGGTAGTTTTGTGATTTAACATTTCCTTAAGCCCCTTTTTGGTACCCTAAGGTTTCCTAAACCCCTAAAACATTCCCCAAACCCTCATTCATCCATTCAAACTCTCCTACACTCTTTTTAGAAATTCTAAAACCCTCTTGGCCTCCATTGAAGAAAGCTTAGAGAATTTAAGGAAGAAGACCTTTACTAGGTTTGACTTTGCAAATTTTTGGTGGACTTAAGGTATGTGGGACTTGATTAAAGGATCCTCTTTCATCCTTGAAGACCCTATGAACCCTAAATCTTTAAATTTGATTTCAAGTTTTTAATTAAGTTATGGGTTCTTTCGATATTGTTGTAGATTAGTGTTGGGACTTGAGTGCTGTAGTTTTTAGTCCCATGCCATGGCTCTTTGAGCATAATAGGTGCCATGGCTCTTTGAGCATAATAGGTGCCATGACATAGTCCCATGCCATGGCTCTTTGAGCATAATAGGTGCTTGCACCATAATGACATGTAATTATGCTTGCTTAGAAGCCCATGTAGATGAGCTACTCCCTTGCATTGACATAAACTCATGAGGCCTATGGCCTAAGCATGTACATGATTCTGGAATAATGATTTGACACGACTAATGATGCATGATTTCCAAAGAATATTGTCTCTTGCTTCAAATGATACATGTATACGTATATGTAAGTATTCTCGGGGGATGAGACTTAGTACCGAGGGAGTAGGTGGAACAATAGGGTTTATGCAAGGCCCCGCCTATTCCGTCAAACCATGTGCCACCATGGGTATATAAATCCCCCGATAGGGAT
>JBCEWC010012544.1:0-15773 GCA_038996855.1 Solanum aculeatissimum | reverse complement strand
AATAGGATTTCTATATACTATTGTTATTCCTATTCCTATTCTAAGTAGGATTGTATTTACCTATTTCTATTCTAACAGATAACTTTCTAGCGTGAAGCCTGAGCCTTATAGGCCTTTCTAGAGACATGCATAACAGTGGCATGCTTACTTTACTTTTCTTTAGTTGAATTTTTTTCAAGTTAAGGTCTCTGGTTGAGTAATTAACGTGTTGTTGCCTGCAGTAAAATTGTTTTTACATTTTTGTACTTGCTTTGGAAATTGTACCAAAAACTTCCATTTGGTTTGTTTCTGGGGAAATGGAGCATTTTGTGTTTATGAATGTCAGATTCATGTTAAGTTGTTTCATTGTAGTGTTAGCTTTGTTTTTGAATTTCTAGTCTCTTTTTCCTCCCTTTTTCTTAATGCCTTTGTTATTATATTCATTATTTGCAGTTCCTCAGTCCATAAATGCTATTTATGATGAGGTGATAAAGAGGGAAGGTGGTCTTGGTATGGACCTGGAACGTATCAGAGCTTCCCTTGCTGAATTAGGATGTGAAGCTCCATTGCTGGAAATAGATGAAACTTATAGTGTAGGTATGTATATCTATCAACACATGATTTGTCATTTGTAATATAATCTTAAGAAAAGTTCAAATCCTTGCGGAGCCAAGTTTTTGATTTCCCAGTATGATTTAACTGTCAGTTATGTGTGCACAGATTTGAAGAACATTATTGAACAGGCTCGCATTGAAGAGGTTAATTACAAACTTATAGGCAAGCGGTGACCTTTTAAATGTTCTAGAATTGAATTATTTCATCTCTACATGGTATAACTTGCAGGTGGAATCCATTGTCTTAAAAAGATATGGGAGGGAGGCCTACAGGATGTTCAGATTATTGTCGAAAGTTGATCGTCTTGTCGAAACGGATAAGGTATTGTAGCTTTATTGAATTGCATGTTAATTTTAAAGCTACTTAATTTGAAGGCATACTAGATT
This sequence comes from Solanum aculeatissimum, assembly GCA_038996855.1. Taxonomy (NCBI): domain Eukaryota; kingdom Viridiplantae; phylum Streptophyta; class Magnoliopsida; order Solanales; family Solanaceae; genus Solanum; species Solanum aculeatissimum. The sequence goes on along the minus strand of JBCEWC010012544.1, from coordinate 14,793 downwards.
TCTACAAATTGTTACCTGCATAAATGGCAATGGCGGCACCCAAGGGTGTAGTCTATTAATCAATAAAGTGAGTGAAAACTAAGGTTCAAATCACAGTAGAGACAAAAAACACGCAAGGTGATTTTTTCTCATCTACCTAAGCCTTCGTTGATAAAATTACCTGGTACCTTTACTGGTGGACAATTGCATGGAATGAAATGGTCGAGTTGCCCACAAGCTGGTTCAACCACCACCATTATGAGAGAATTAAATAAATAGATGGCTATGAGACTGCTCTGTACGTGACAGATTTTGTTTATCATGGGCTCTCTTTTTTTATAGTCCATAAGAGATCTATTATTAAATCCCGCTAATGTAGTTGAGGGACGAAAAGTGATTTAATGTAATCATCAAAGCATAGATAGCTCTGTTTTCTCTCTGAAACTGGTTATGTATTTGCTATCCAAAGAAAATTTGAAACTCAAGCAAAGAATTACCTTTTTATTTTATTCTTCACGTCCTAATTGATGGACCGTCATTTCAGATATCCTCCTATTTTTATTAATTAGCTTCATGCATTATCAAAATGCCAAGCAAGGGGTTTGGGTTTGAGACTTCCATGTTGGAGGTCTAAAGTGCGAACCAGCGAAAGTAAGGGGTTTGCCTTCTGGATCGAGCTCATCGCACCAGACTTGCCTAGTGTGGGTTACCTCTCCTGTGTGATTTGTAAGCTATTGCATAGGAGCGGGGATTTACTTGGTGCGCACCCAAAGGGTAGTGGCTGCGGGTCCCCCTTGTTATTTAAAAAAATGCCAAGCTCACTTCATCCAGCAATATGCATTGCTTGGTGAAGGAAGGAGTGTATATATCCTTGGCTCTCTAAATTGTAATTTACTCTAGCAAATGTAAATCTTAATAAAGTCCTTCAAAACATTTAGTCCCCAAATGTTGAAAAAGTGTTTCACAAAACCGTAGCTAAGAAAAACATAATATGATAGATGAGGTATTAAGTAAATATTGGGACTTACATATGGTGTTCATTAACCTTGAGAAAGCCTAGGATAAAGTTTCAAGGGAGCTTTATGGTGATGCCCGGAGGCAAGAGATGTACCAATGGCCTACACTAGGGCAATAAAAGACATATACGAAGGAACTAAAACACAGGCTAGAACGATGGGAGGAGACTCGAGCACTTTCTTGTGGATTTAGGGTTACACCATGGGTCAACACTTAGTCTGTTTCTATTTGCCTCAGTAATGAATTTATTGACACGAGACATTCAAGATAAGATGCCTTGGTATTTGTTATTTGCAGATGACATAGTATTGATTGATGAGACGTGCAATGGAGTGAATGCTAAGTTACAGGTATGCAGACAAGCTTTGGAAGCTAAAGGGTTTAGGTTTAGTAGGACTAAGACAAAATATGTGGAGTGCAATTTTAATGATGCGATGGATGAGGTAGGCATGGAAGTGAGGCTTGACACACAAATATCTCCAAGAGAGATAGATTTGAGTATCTTAGGTCAATAATCTAGGGGATCTGAAACATCGACGATGATATCACACAATGTATTGATGCGGCATGGATGAAGTGGAGGCTTGCCTCTGGAGTCTTGTGTGATTAAAAGGTACATTGAATCTCAAAGCTAAGTTTTGTAGGGTGGTGGGACTAACATTGTTGTATGGGTCTGACTGTTGGTCAGTCAAGAATTCCTATGCTTAGAAAATGCATGTTGTAGAGGTGTGAATGTTGAGGTGGATGTGTGGTCATACTAGGAGTGATAAGGTTAAAAACGAGGATATCCGGAATAAGGTGGGTGTGCCTCTATAGTGGACAAAACTAGGAAAGTGAGACTCAGATGGTTTGGACATGTGAAGAGGAGATGCATAGACGCACCAGTGAGGAGGTGCGTGATTACAGAGGGCATGAGGAGAGGTAGAGGTAGGCCGAAGAAGTATTGGGGAGAGGTGGTAAGACAGGTACGGTGCAACTTTAGGTTATCAAGGACATGATTAGGGGTGGTAAATATAACCCAACCCGCTCAACCTGTTGAAGTTTAACCCGCCCAGTTATTAGCTCAACCCATCTCAACCCAACCCATTTCAATCCATTTAAAATTGGGTTGATATTCAACCCGAATTGACTCGAGAGAGATCTTGTCAAAATATTTTTAAAAGTTAAAACACTTTTTTTTTAATTTGATATGTTTTATATAGCCAAAATAAAGAAAAACATAATTTAATTAAGTACTAAAATATTGAAAAAGGACAAATAAAGTAGGTAAAACTTAGTAAAAGTTGGGTCGGGTTGGGTCTTGACCCGCTCTATAACCCATTACTCAACCCGTTTTGACCCAATCCATTTTGACCTAAGCAAATTTGGGTTGGGTCTTGACCCGTTTGTTGTCTTGACCCATTATAACCCGCTCAAATTTGACTCAACCCGCCCAATTGCCATCCCTAGACATGATCTTGGGTAGGAGGGTGTGGAGGACTCTATTAGGGTGGAAGGGTAGTAGATAGTGTAGTGTTGTCTTGCATAGGGTGACTGGTGTTTGCAATGGTGCTCGTTGTATTATTGTGGTTCTGTTTTATTTGTGTCATTGTTGTTTATGGTGTTTCAATTATCACATGATTTAATTGTTGTTTTGGCTACTTTTGCACCGTTCCTTGTTATTTGCTATATTCTCTCCATTGTCTCCTCCTTTATACTAGAATTTGTTGCACTTGAGCCGAGAGTCCTTCGGAAACAACCTCTCTACCTCCATGAGGTAATGGTAAGGTCAACATATATTCTTACCTCCTTAGACCTCACTTATGAGATTTCATAGGATATGTTGTAGTTGTTGAAAGTACTAAGAAAATAGGTGAAAATAGAACAGATTAGTGGATTTATCAATTGTATAGGTAAAAATAGAACAGATTAGAGTATACATCACCTGTTCCATAGTTCCATTGATATTCTTGCCCACATTGTTGAGGCTCCTGAGAAAGTACACGTACATCAGTACATGAGAATAGTGTTGAAGTGCACTAGTGTGCGAAAGTTTTCCGGAATGTTTAGGTGAGAGAGGTTTTTGTTTTTTGGGTGCTACGATTTGTTAAAAAATGAGATGATAGCAGTCTTACTGTGCTGTAATTTTTCAGATTTCAGATACCACATTTGTAGAAAAGAAAGATGCAGTCAAGATTCTATTTAAGCTGTGGAAAGATGACTACTTAGAGATGAAGGTAATATGTTTCAGTCTTCTGTTGTAGTATAAAAATATGTCTTGATTTGATTGCATCCTTAAAATTGAAGACCTTGTGAATAAAATAAAACATGTCTCGAAACTATTCTGCATATGTCTTGCTCTCGTATGCCAGTGTTATGGAAGCAGCAAAAAGACATTTGGCTTTGCTTCTGTTCTGAGGATAGCTAAAATTAATATGAAGGAAGGGTATGTTTGTTCGGATACATGCTATAAACTATATTCTATCTCTTGCTAAATAGTAATATGACCCACTCTGATCTATTCCATGGTGAATTACTGGACACTTGGGGCATACCCTGAAATTCATAGGGTAATCTGAAACAAATAGATTTTTACGTTAAATGAAAATATCCTTTGGAAATTCCAGATACTGTGCACTACTTTGTTACAATTATTTTCTGCTTCATAGTCGAGATCCATACTGAAAATTGGGGGACTAAAATTTTAGCTCAAGATTGGGCTGGGACTTGGGACAGCATGAACTCTCTAACCCAACACAATTACCCGAGTAAACAAAGTGGGTGAATCGTCAAGCTCCTCAATGGGAAAATTTACCACTGATTTTGAACACATGATCCTGTTCAAGCATAACATCTCAAGAATCAAGTATGAAGATCATCCTGATTCATCAGAAGTTCAGAAGGAGAATGCGTAAAGTACCAATACTTTATTTATCAAGTAAAGTAACTTTTATCAAGAAACTTCAGAAAAGTACCATAGGATAGCAGTTACATATTGAACTCCTGCATATCCATGAAATCTAAAAACTGAACAAGGTCTTCTACTACACTCCCCTTTCACCAAAATTACAAATTTCGCAAGCATCTATTTTTTTTAACATTGGAATGTGTAGCCTCTGATCTTCAAAGCGTCTTTTGTTTATTTCATAGAGGAATAGTTGTCCATATCTTCTCCCTTTGATTACCTGTTGACTCTTTCCACTTTTCAACAGACTTCTAATACTATTAGGCATGACTTATTTCACACCATAGATAGTTAGGAAGATAACCCATATCTGTCCAGTTTGTGGAGGAATAAATGTTGTACAGATTCCAGAATTTCTCAGAGAAAAATACCCTGCTGCATAAGGTATATCCTCTTCTTTGGAGCATATCCTGAGTAAGACATCTGTTCAAGGCTGCAATCCTCCCAAAACCAGCAGCTTTTGAATGTGTTGATCTTCGACAGCACCTTCCAAGGCCATGATACCTCCCACTGACCAGTTTGTCATTGAGGAAGTTTGTGGCAGCTTTTAACAGAATATTTCTCATATCTACTGGCCCTCCACATCTGAATCCACTCTGCTTTCATCCAAGGTTATAGGTTCTTGAAGATTGAGAAGTTGACAGGCATGTTGCACTTCCCACTTATTGAAGTTTCTTCTGAAGTTTGGTTGCTAGGTTGCTTCTGAATTACATTCTGCAATAGTACAGAGGTTTTTTTAATTGTAAAAATACTATATAAATGGGGAACATTTTCCATCAGTTTCTCTTCTCCAGCCTGATACATGTGTCGGAATCTAATTTTGCTCCTGTATCCAATCTCCACCTGTATGTTTTGTCGTAAAATGGGCCATAAACTACTCTTATATTGCCACAAACTAGCACCTGATAGGCAACCATTAGACTAGGAGAATGCTTGTTTCCTCCTGCTGGGTTTCTTTCTACGAGCAGATTACTACTCTATTTGAAATAAAAATGAAGTGGAATTCAAATTGGCCGAGAAAATTAAAAAAATGCAGAAAGCTATTCAGCAGCAATTCTCTCACCATCTTTTGAAGTCTCCATCCACAGTGAAACTAAAAGTAATGTGAACAATAATGAAGCTTCGGACTGCTGATAAATCTCACAATTAACTGCACCATAGGATACAAGTAAGTGCATATGATAGCATAAATGCCTATTTATGCAACTATGAATTTCTCCTTGTTGTCCTTTATGATGGAGGAGTGCTACACTAGATAAATGTCAAGTCTATGAAACTTCATGATCTAAGCAGATGGTCAATCTTTAATATGCTTTCCCGTCTAGATATGGAAGGTTGATGGCGTTTGAAACACCCTAATAGGCCTGCAGGACATATGTCAATCAGGACAAAATACAAAGTGAAACGATAAGCTCCAAATTGTTTTATTTTCCAACTGTGGATTGCATTGTAGGAAGCTTTCTTCTTCTCATCTTTGTACATATGTACACATATACGCATGTACACGCACATGCTTACACACAAATATTAGATATAAAGATTGCATTGAACAAATTTTGTAGTTCATACTAATGATGTTCCCCATTCTATGCAGAAAGTTGTTACACGTGCGGCAAAGCAATCGGAATTCATTCTGTGGAAAACTAATAAGCAGTCTCTTTGGGAACATGTTCTAGATGAAATGTACCATGCTGCCCTTAATTTGAGATTGAGAATAGCACATGAGAAAGAACAGGGGAAAGAGGTTTGTTTACAGATCTCTCTTATCAATTTTTTTCCTTTGTGTCTACTGCTTGTTTATTTTTGTTTTGTGTTCATCTTCTATCATCATTAACTTTGCAAGTGTAGGTGAGTAGATATGTTTTTATTACTGAACCAAATAATTAGTTATCTTTTGATTGCGGACACCCTATGCATTTGCACTCATCTTCATTCTAGGTCTGGTATCTTCTAATGAAAGGTGATTACAGGCATGCCAATTTGCTATGAATTGGTCAGCCTACAGATTGGCACGAATCAAAAAGGAGTTCAAAGGGATCAAAAATTCAAAATAGTCTTTCTGGTTCTACTTTGAGACATGAACCACTTACTTTTGAGTGGCACTTTGAGTGTGAATAAGTTATCTACTCTGTGACTTTAAACATAGTAGTGGTTCACTTTTTGCTTTTGCTGGCAGATTAAGTTCTCAAACACAATAGTAAATCATGGTCGTGCGTGCATCAAGAAGGATATTCTAGAAAAGAACTTGTTATTTCTTGTTTCCCTTCAACCATGATGGAAGATTAACCAAGAAAGGGAATATGAAGTTATCTGTTTGATTTATGTTTGAGATCTGGTAGATGGAGCATATTATTCCAGACAAGGGAAATCATTGGTCATCTATTCTGTCATGTAAACATGCATGTCGAGATAGAGTGGAAGTATCTAGAGAAATATTAATAAAAATTTACAACCACATACATATTTGGCTATTTGCTTTTTTGAAGGATGGTGCAACAAAAAGGTTAAAATTATTGATTGAATATGTCAATAGTTTATTAAGCTTAAGAGGGTTTTAGATAGTCAACTTCAAAACATAATTTGCAGAAAATCTGCATAATAAAAATTCAAAAAAGCTATAATACAACCTAATAGAACTTTTTTTTTTTGAGCAGGACAATCTAATAGAAATTTAAAATTCAAATTCATCCTAAAACTAAGCAATTTATTATGCTAAAAAATTATTGTAGTAACTGAAAGCTAATTTGAAAGCTTTTCCCCTGCTTCAATTCTTACTGTCGAAAAAAATTGCTCCTCAATTTTTGCCTTTGTGGTTGATGCTAAATTCTTTTGAGTGCTTTTGAACTTGCACGCTTTTGTAACATGCCCTTTTCATCTTCTTCTTGAACTCAATTTCCTTGCCTTTTCTATCACATGCTTCAAGTATTTTTAGTAACAATGTTGTTGTTTGTTGATTGGAAGTAACTGTGTATCTTTTCTTTTCAAACGAAAGAGAATTAGGCATGCGTTTTTGTCACAACTTGAGGTTACCCCCTAGTCGCAACACGGTGCTTAAAACCACAAGTAATCCTGAGCTAACCTCATGGTTTGGCATGACACACAGTTAAGCATAAACAATATCTAAAAATGATTGAATGCGAAAGCGAAACTGAAATAGTATAATATAGTCAGGTTCGGATACATTTTACTCTCCCAGACCCCATTCGTGGGATTTCATTGGGTATGTTGTTAGTCAAAGGTTAAATACACAGATGTTTGAAATAACTATAAGTTAAAATTACTTTGATTATCTTAAAGCCTCTACTAAGATGAGTTGCTAGGACAAGCCCCTAGCTAACTCTAAATGTCTAAAACTAAAAAGCGTAATACTGAAATATGGGTAGTGGTCTTTCCTGAATGATGAGGACTTACCAAAAGCTACTACCGTGCGGACTAGAATCTGTTTTAACCGCGGCCTGAATGCTGAACATTTTAGCCTATATTATAAAATGATATAGTGCGAAAGTATGCGGTCAATACTTTGTCCTACTGAATATGTAAGACATGCATGAAAACATAATAATCGGACATGAAAGGTCTGACATGTTGAACTGAGAAAACATGCACTGTTGCAATGACCAAGTAATAAAACATGAAACTGATAACTGGAAAATAACTTAATTACATTGATCAATGCAATAATCTGAAAACCGACTGTGGGATATACTTTTAACCGACATATAATAATGTGAGCTGCAACATGGAGTTTGATGCATAATCCTCATCAAAAGGGCCCAATATACTTTGCCAAGGTATACAGACTGATTTGAGCTATTGTGGTACCACTAAGCTTATATTTGCAGAAGACTAAGAAGCTGGCCTCAACTAACGAGATTTTTTTTAATCCTATGGTAGCACCTAACTCTGGAACGTAGAGATTGCTACTAAAGGTCTCATGCCTTAACTAACGAATAAGCCTTCATCCTTAGGTCCTCTCAGTGCTAAGTAAAACTCCCAACGGAAATATGCTAATAGACTGAAAATAATAATAGTTTGATATTACTAAATAGCTCATAAATCACGATAAAACTGATAAATGCTGGAAGATGCTTTATTTCAAAGCATCCTGAATCATGAACACTAATAATTTGTGACATGCATAATTCTGAGAAATGGAGATACCTATGTGCTGAGGATTCATAAAATTACTTACTTGAAATAGTAAATTTATAGATGAAAATCATGTAAAAGACGTATATTCATGGAAAGGAACTAAGTTGAAATAGGGATAATGCTTTTTCATAAAAATCCTAGCCATTGTAAAAGACATAAACTTGAAAAGCTAGGTTTTCTTTGGGACTCAATGGGTTGAAGAATACCCGTGGATTAAATTTCACATGCCTGAACTGAAGACACTAGCTCGAAGTCTTGAATTGAGACTTGAAGCTTTAGAACCCTAGTTTTGCTTGAGAGGAACCTTGAAGGGAAAAAAAAATCTAATTTGGGGAGTTGTGCGTGATATGGGAGGTTTAGGGTCACTAAATTTCCCTTAATTCCACTAAGAATGGGCTGAAACGACGTAGTATAGGGATTGAAAAAGTGGGGAAAGACCAAAACAACTCTGATAGAAAATTGAGTTCTGTAGGTTCTACAAGGCCATTTATGGTCTGTGGATCACTGTACGGCCCGTATTTCCCTGTCCGTAGAAATTAGAGTAAATTTTGAGTCTTTGAAGTTCAGACAAGACCCATCTACGGTCTGCTGTTTATTACGATCTGTAAAAGCTATTCGTATTACTCAAAGAGAAAATTTGAGTCAGGATTTTCTTTACAAGCCCAATCTATCGTCATTTAAATGGGTTTATGATCCGTAGACTTAGTTTGTCCTCCTCCTTTTAATGTAAAATTGACATTGCTCTTCATTTTAGTTGTTATTCTATGTCTATTGTTTTTTCTTTTACATGGGGCGAGACATTTGAGTCGAAGATCTTTCGAAAACAGCCTATCTCCATGAGGCAATGGCAAGATCTGCATACAATCTACCCTTCCCAGACCCTACTTTGTGGGAATTCACTCGATATGTTGTTGTAGACTTAGTTCGTCATGTTCAGATGAAAGTCTAAGTCTCTGAAGTCGATCTACAACTCAAGTTTATGACTCGTAAAAGGGTTTACCAACTGTAATTTCAACTCGTAAAATTTAGACTTCCCTTGTTTTGGAGGTTGATCTACGAATCTCCATCTACTGTCCATGGTTCCTTTTATGGACTGTAGGTGCTATCTATAAATTCCAAATTCCAAATTCCATGGTTCCTTCTTCGGTCTACCTCTACCCCTGTGTGTAACCCCTAAATCCAACCTCTTGCACCTCCTAATAGGAACATCGATACTTCTTTTCTGCACATGTCCAAACCATCTCAGTCTCGCTTCTCTCATCTTGTCAGCTACATGGGCCACCTCGAACTTCTCCCGGATGGTCTCATTCCTAATCTTTATCACTCCTTGTATGTCCACAGATCCATCTCAACATATCCATCTCAACATTTTCATCTCCGCGACCTGCATCATCTGAACATGTGAGTTTTTAATTGGCCAGCACTCTACCCCATATAGTAGAGACGGTCTAATCACCATTCTGTAAAACTTGCCTTTAAGTTTAGGTGATATCTTTTTATCACACAATACTCCAAAGACAAGCTTCTATTTCGTTCATGTTGCCCCAATACGATGTGTGACTTCATCGTCGATATCACCACTACTCTGGATGATGGACCCAAGATACTTAAAGTTCTCTCTTTGGAATAGGTTGAATGACAAGTGTCACTTCAATGTCTGCTTCATTTCTTGCAACACTGAATTTACATTCTAAGTATTATGTTTTGGTCCTGCTCAATTTGAACCCTTTGGATTCCAAAGATAAACAACTTATTATGCTAAAAAAATTAATGTAGTAACTAAAAACAAATTGAGGTAACCCCCATTAGCTGAGGTAACACCTTTGTGCATGTGCAGTTATTACTTTCCGTCAAGTGGAAAGAATGATTTCATGGGCTTTATTTTATACCTGTGCAAGATGTAATTCTTTCTGGACCATAATCCAAAATATCTGTTGGTTTTGCTTTACAGATAGTGGAAATATTTTGTGGATTCAATTTCTCAAATATAATAGTGTTCTTCGTTGATGATTAGTGGATTCACATGTACTAATGTCTTGACTGTTGGGTGTTACTTGTGCCAGATTATTCAGATGCCCAAAGATAAGCTGGATGGAGAACTGGGCAAGAAATACATGCGCCTAAGAAAAGTTTGCTTTACTCTGGAATCTTCCTTAATGAATCTTGATGATTCTCTCATGCTATTCCATGATTTTTAAAATGAGAATTTTTTACATCTTAGAATTTTAGGATATTGCTGTCCTGTTTGCATTCAACATCTTATCAAGTCTTTCAGTGCGTGCAGACTATTTTATTTCTTGAATTATGAGGTGACTTATCAAGAAGCCTTTGTACTGTCTAGTTAGTTGATTTGCCGCCTATTTTTTGGTTATGACAACCAGCATATGCACGCTCAATTCTTCTACTAAGAGATAATCAGTCTAATTTGACTTAGCATGAGTTTAAGAAAATTAAGAAGATTTCATGTTAAATGAACTAAAATGTTTTTTAATCTTATGATTTTAAACATGTCACGTGGAAAGATGAAACTAAAATATTGTCAAAAAAGGTGAGTCATTTTTTTTGAAATAGACTAAAAAAGAAAGTAGGTTTTTTTTTTTAAACAGGAGAATATTTCTCATATTGTGTCCAAGTTTTAATGGGTTGGGCATCTGTTAGAAGTCGATCCACGAAAAAGCTTAAATTCAACTCATCACTTTTCAACCTTCAATCTCTATAATTTTATTCTTTTGTAACCTAAGTTCATTGAAATGAACAAATCATAAACTATTCTAAATTTAAGAGGAAAGATAAAGAACAATGCCAAAATCATAACCAGCAGGCACCAAGGAACGAAAGCAGCAATGATGGTTCATAACGATGAGGAATATTTGGGTCTAGCTATTTTCCTTTTGGCTTAAACTCATAGGCGCCCCTTAAAATTGTCTGCATATTTCATTTAAACGTCTCAATTAAAACTAAAATCTATTGAACACCTAAATCATTTTAGATTTGAATTATTTAAATATATTTTTTGATAATCGGTTAAAATGTGAAGTGTGTAATTCACTTGCGGTGATATGACAAAGTGACAAATTAAAGGGTGACATTTGATATATGAATAAAAAAAAAATTAAAATAATAAATTATAAAAAGATAAAAAAAGAATTTATTTATTTTCATTACCTAATTTTTTTAATATATAAAATCACTCATCCATCTCAACGCCAACCCCCGCCTCCGCCCCTGCCCTTAGCCCCCACCCCGATCCCTAGCCCCCGCCTCCCACCTCCAACCCCCAACCTTTTATTCCAATACTCCTCAACATTTCGATCTCACTCTTCCTTTTCTTCTTGTGTTGTGAGTTCTTTAGATTTGAATTCGTTGACAATTTTTTTAAAAAAAAGTTCATATTCTTATCGGAAAAAATGGCGTATCGATAGAATTTTTTGACCCAATTTAATTTTTATATTTTTGATGAAATTTTGTTCTCCAACCTTAATAAAAAACTATATGCATCAACTCTTTTGAAAAATTTAGTAGGTTTACGTTTTAATTTGAGTAGTAATATAGTTCAAGAGTGATCGAAAATGGTGATATATTAACACTGATAAACTTTTTTTCCTTTAGATGTGTAAAATTTTATCATTTTTCCTCTTTCTTCATACATATTTAACTAGTTGATTCAAATTTTGAAGAAATAATTATTATTTTTTTTAAAAAAAAGGGCATGTGAGCTAAAATGGAGAAATCTTGAAAACTAAATGATGAAGAAGACAATTAGTCGGGGGGTGGAGGTGAGGGAGAGATGCTTTTCTTTTCCTTTTTATTTTGTAAAAAAGTGTGATCAAAGAGATTTTTAAAAAAATATATAATTATAATGTCAAGTGTCAATAAAGAAGAAAATATTTTTTTTTAAAAAGAAAAAAACACTCTTTTTAATTGTTGCACGTGCTCAAAGGAAGTGCATTACACATTTTTTGTCAAATCAACATTTTATGCTTAGTAGGTACACGTTTTGAATAGTTTATGTGTTTAATAGGAACTAGTCTTAATTAAAATGTCTAAATAAAAAATACGAACAAATTTAAATATCTGTCAAATGACTTGCCTTTCCTTTTCCCTCTCCCTTATTTATGTATGTGTATATACATACTATCTTCTAGCTCTTTTCTAACTTGAATGATATGCTTACTTTGAATTGAATCAATAAAGAACCTAAACAAGTACTTACTACAATTATATGGTTGGCCCTCATTTCAAATTTCAGCGGTATAAAGCAAATGGAAAAAGGGGGTAAATATACGAATTGATATATTTTTTGTTGAAATAGTGGTGCATATATATTTTTATTGTCTAACAAATGGTGTATACACACTCTCATTCATATTTGTTCTTTTTGTTAACAAATTGAATTGAAATAAATAATATCAAATCATCTTTTTAATTTCAAAATTGTAAAAAATTATCTCACTCATTTTTATACTCGTTTAGACCCTATTTCAGCTAAAAAAAAAATTCAGTCCTTCCTTTATTCAAATCGGATCTAAACCCAGTGTATGACTAATTGAAAGAAAAAAAAATAGAAGAGTTTTTTACATTTGGGTTGGGTTGGGTTGGGTTTAAGACAGGGCTGGAAGAAAAAAAATAATGAGGTAATTTTCTGACGTTACATGATATTTTTAAATAAAAAAGAACAATTTTAAGTGTTCTTTTTTAATTTAGTAAATATAAGTATATTAACAAAAAAAAATATGCATAATTTATTGGACAGTAAGAGTATATATAGTACTTTTTCAAAAAAAAAAGATATACTGTTTCTAAATCTAAGGGTCAATTTGGTCATGTATGATGAAATCATATAAGATGAAGTTAAAATTTTGTTTGGACATGTAACTTAAATTTTTTTTAATCATAAACATAAAAATTCAATAAGTGACAAAGACTATCAATATTATTTTAATTTTTTATACAATCTTATTAAGGGGAAACATTATTTACGACACCCAACTTTACTTTAAAAATCAACCTCTCCCTCTCCCCTCACTCTTTTGTGCTAACTCCCGACTTTACTTTAAGAATCAACCTCTCCCTCCCCCCTTACTTTTTTGTGCTAATTGATCTTTTTAAATGTCCATTCTATTTTTTTATATCAACTTTTATCTTATATATACTTCTTTAAAATTAATTATATTTATAATCTATATAAAAATTTCAACGAAACTATACTAATTTCGTCCAAAAAAGAAAAGCAAAAAATATTGATTTAGTTTATAAACTAATATCGTTCTTTAGTGAAACAAATGAACATAATAAAATATTAATTTTAACTGTCCTATAAACATATTTCAATACAAGCAAAATCCAAAAATAATGAATAAGATATTTCATAGCAGTTTGTTAAAAAAATATCTATTTATGTTGTAAATAAATTTTAAATTATAAGTTAGAAAATATTTTATCAATAAAAATCAAAATTTGTTATCCATATAGATAATAGAGAATAAGAGGTAGAAATAATGTAAAAACGTGTTATTTAACTTGACTTTAACTAGCATTTGTGTCACACCCCGAGATAGTACCTGATTGTGACGAGCACTCAGAAATCATTGTTGGCTCCCAAGTGAATCACTTGATCTCATTACATGCTCAATTAGCAAAAACTCAATAGAATCAAATATATGTTCATGTGGGCTAAGGAATGTCATGATCAATAAACCAGTAACTCAAATAATTAACTCTATATCAATAAAAATAATTTTCAAAATAGACTCCAAGTACATCAATTTGACTCTGTCTATGAAGCCTCTACTAACTATGAAGTTATCAAGACAACCCAAGGCTACCTCAACTAAGAAAAGAAAGACGCAAACTAAAATAAAAGATAATCCTATGAATGCTAGGAGGACTCTCCAAACTCTATAGAGTACTTGAAATCTTTAACAAATTGTCTATAGAAGATCCCTAACACATGTACCTGCATCATGAAAAGATGTAGCATCGAATGACGTCAATACGTGGAATGTACGGTATGTAATATGGTTGAGCAGAACAACATGCATTTAAGGTAAAATTTTTTACATAACTAATATATTTTATTGTTGTAATTTCACTTTTTAATGCTACTTAGGGGTGACAATTGGGTGGGTTGGATCAAATTTGAGCGGGTTAATGAGTCAAGATAACAAACGGGTAAAGATCCAATCCAATCTAAATTTACTTGGGTCAAAATGGGTTGGGTCAAAACGGGTTGAGAAATGAATTATACAGGGGTCTAGACTCAATCAGACCCAACTTTTACTAAGTTTTACTTATTTTATTTATGAAAATTTTACCAAAATACACAACATATATTAGGGTAATTTCAAATATTCCCTACCAAATTAAAAAATTGCCAAAATTCCTTTTTCTCAAATTTTTTGCTCTTACACCGATACACTTCTCAACTTACACCACTATCCCATTTTTCTCTCCTAAATTCAAGGCGTGAATCCAACTTCCCTCAACTTCTCTCCAATCTACAGTTTCTATCTCTCTATGGTTTCAAATTTCAAAAACAAGGTAGGTCTTCTTCATGCAAAAATTCATTACTGTTAGCCATTTTTTTTTAAAATTTACATACTGATACACATGGATAAACCATCATTTAGCATTGGTATTTCTCAAATAGAGGTTGAACGAGATGGTGTGTATGATTCTGATGAAGAAAATTTTCATGAAAA
>JBCEWC010012543.1:0-15775 GCA_038996855.1 Solanum aculeatissimum | reverse complement strand
GACAAAAGTTATAGAGCATCTCAAAAATCAAAATACAAAAAACTGTGGCAACTCTTGCCCATGAGACGTAACTTATTAGTATCTCGTGAAATTTCAAACCTCATATATTGAAAATAATAAATATGAAAAAACAATTATCTTGAATCTTGGCTTGAATTTATAAATTATTTTATTTAAAATAAATTTAAAATATATAAAATAAATTTATTTATAGTTCCATAATAAAAACGAAAGAAAAAATAAACATAAGAAAAAAAAAGAAAAGAAAGGAAAGGAAAAAATAGAAGGTAAAACAAAAGAAATAAAGAAAAGAAACAACATACTAAAAAATGAAAGAAAAAAAACCAGTGTAATCCTTGCCCATAAGGCAAGTCTGCGAAGGTAAAATAATGGAATCCTTGCCAGTAAGGCAGGTCTGCAAAGGTAAAATAATGGGTCCTTATAGCTGAGGGGAA
Organism: Solanum aculeatissimum; assembly: GCA_038996855.1. NCBI lineage: Eukaryota > Viridiplantae > Streptophyta > Magnoliopsida > Solanales > Solanaceae > Solanum > Solanum aculeatissimum. The sequence continues at coordinate 15,320 of JBCEWC010012543.1, read as the reverse complement.
ATTTTGTCTGAAAATATATTCTTAAAAGAATAGAGGGTATTTTTGCAAAGCCACCCTTATTGGGGGTATTTTATCTAGACCATCCCCTTTTAGGGGTATTTATGTAGTTCTCGCGCTCTTTACGAACCCCTTGGTATATTTGTTTGGGATAGTTGGCCTCAAGCCCCGGGCAACACCAGGAACATGGGCTAACACCGATAAAAAACTGCTGAAATCGTCTATTTCCTGTTCCTAAGCCGATAAAATCCTACCACGCCATCTACAACCCCACCGGGACACCTAGCCCTCTTTTCAGGTTCGTTCCGGACCCCTTAGTATAATTTTTTGGGAATGTTAGCCCCACGCCAGGGGCAGCGCCAGGAACCGTGAACGAACACCCAGAAAAAACTTTTGAAATCGCCTGTTTCCTGTTCCTTGACCCATAAAATCCTACCATTCCATCTCTAATCCCCTCGGGCCACCTTGGACTCTTGCTGGGCTCGTTACGGACCCCTCGGTATAATATTTTGGGAAAGTTGGCCCGAGCCCCGAGCAATGCCACGAACCGTGGGCTAACACCCACGAAAAACTGCCAAAATTGCTTGTTTCCTATTCCTTGGCCCATAAAATCCTATCATGCCATCTCTAACCCTGCTGGGCCACTTGGGCCTCTTTCCGGGATCTTTATGGACCCCTCGATATAATATTTCAAGAAAGTTGTCCCCGAGCCCCAGGCAGCGCCAGGAACCGTAGACTAACACCTATGAAAAACTGTCGAAATGTCTGTTTCCTATTCGTTGGCCCATAACATCCTAAGCAATCAACAATGTCGTCGGGCCACCTAGGACTCTGTCCAAGCTTGTTATCGACCCCATGGTATAATTGTTTTAAAAAGTTGTCCTCGAGCCCCAGGAAGCGCCATGAACCATTGGCTAATACCCGCGAAAAACTACTGAAATTGCCTGTTTCCAGTTCCTTGGCCCATAAAATTCTACCAGGCCATCTCTAACTCCGCCGGGACACCTGTTCCTCTTTCAGGGTTCGTTACGGATCCCTCGGTATAATTTTTTGGAAAAGTTTCCTCGAACCCTGGGCAGCGCTAGGAACCGTGGGCTAACACCCACGAAAATTACCGAAATCACCCATTTCCTATTTCTTGGCCCATAAAATCTTACCAAGATATCTCTAACCCCGCTAGGCTTCCTGGGCCTATTTTCGAGCTCTTTATGGACCACTCAGTATAATTTTTTGGAAAAGTTGGCCTCAAGTCCTGGGCAGCACCAGGAATCATGGGCTAACACCCATAGAAAACTATCCAAATTGCCTGTTTCCTGTTCCTTGGCCCATAAAATCCTGCCAGTCCATCTCCAAACCCGCTGGGACTCCTAGGCCTCTTGAGAGGTTCATTATAGACCTCTAGGTATTATTTTTTAGAAAAGTTAGCCCCCAACCCCGGTCAGCGCTAGGAATTATGGGCTAACACCCACAAAAACTATAAAAATTGTCTGTTTCCTGTGCCTTGACCCATAAAATCCTACAAGGCCATATACAACCCCGTAGGGCTACCTAAGCCTCAATTCAGGCTCGTTATAGACCCCGTGTATAATATTTTGGGAAAGTTGGCTCCGAGCCTCGAGTAGCTCCAGGAATCATGGGCTAACACCCATGAAAAACTGTCGAAATCACCTGCTTCTTGTTTCTTGGCCCATGAACTCCTACAGGGGTCATCTCCAATTGCGCTAGGCCACCTAGGCCTCTTCTCGGGCTCATTATAGATTCCTCTGTATAATATTTCAAGAAAGTTGACCCTGAGCCTAGGGCAACGTGGGAATCGTGAGCTAACACCCACAAAAAATTACTAAAATGACTTGTTTCCTTTTCTTTGGCCCATAAAATCCTATCAGGCAATCTCCAACCTCGCCTGGCCACCTGAGCCTCTTTATAGGCTCATTATAGACCCCTTGGTAAAACATTTCAGGAAAGTTATCCCTGAGCCACGGGAAACACTAGGAACCATGGGTTAATACCCATGAAAAACTACCAAAATTGCCTATTTCCTATTCCTTGGCTCATAAAATCCTACTAGGCCATCTCTAACGCCACTTGGACACCTGGGCCTCTTAATGGGATCGTTACGAACCCCTGAGTAAAATAGTTTTTGAAAGTTGGCGCTCTGCCCCGAGCAGTGCGAGGAACTACAGGCTAACACCCACAAAAAACTGTTGAAATTGCTTGTTTCCTATTCTTTGCCCTATAGAATCCTACTAGGCCATTTGTAACCCTAATAAGCTACTTGAGCCTCTTGCAGGGCTCGTTACAGAATCCTCGGTATAATGTTTTAGGAAATTTGGCCCTGAGCCCTGGGCATAGCTAGGAACTATGGGCTAACACCCATGAAAAACTGCCAAAATTGCCTCTTTCCTGTTCCTTGGCCCATAAAATCCTACCCGGCCATCTCTGACCTCGCTGGTCCACTTGAGCCTCTTGACGAGCTTGTTACCGAACCATTGATATAATATTTTGAGAAAGTTGGTCTCAAGCCCCCCAGAGCGCCAGGAACCGTAGGCAACACCTATGAAAAACTATCGAAATCACCTGCTTCCTGTTCCTTGGCCCATAAAATCCTACTAGGCCATCTCCAACCCCACCGAGCCACCTTGGAATCTTTTTGGACTCGTTAAGGACTTCTTGGTATAATATTTTAGGAAAGTTGGCCTTGAGCTCCAAGCAACGATAGGAACCGTGGGCTAACAACCACGAAAAATTGCTAAAATTGTTTTTTTTCAATTCCTTGGCCTATAAAATCCTATAAGGCCATCTACAACCCTTTCAGAAAAGTGAGCCTCTTGCCAGAGCCATTACAGAACCCTCGGTATAATATTTTGAGAAATTTAGCCCTGAGCACCGAGCAGCACAAGGAACCATGGGCTAACACTTATGAAAAATTTCTGAAATTACTTATTTCTTGTTCCTTGGCCTATAAAATCCTACCAGGCCAACTCCAACCCTGCCGGGCCACCTGGGCTAACACCCATGAAAAACTACCGAAATTGCCTGTTTTTTGTTCCTTGGCCCATAAAATCCTACTAGGCCTATCCATCCCCGCTAGGCCACCTTGGCCTCTTTTTGAGCTCATTACGGACCTCTCGGTATAATTTTTCAAGAATGTTAGCCCCGAGCCCCATACAACTCCAAGAACTGTGGGCTAATGCCCACAAAAAATTACCAAAATCACCTATTGCCCGTTCTTTGGCCCATAAAATCCTACCAGGCATATCAAATCCCGCCGGCCACCTTGGCTTCTTTTCAGGCTTGTTACAGACCCCTCAGTATAATATTTTGGGAAAGTTGGCCCCAAGCCAGCAACCATGGGCTAACACCCATGAAAAATTACCGAAATTGCCTGTTTATTGTTCCTTGGCCTATAAAATCCTACCAAGCCATATCCAATCCTGATGGGCCACCTGGGACTCTTTATGGACTTGTTAATAACTTATCGATATAATTTTTTGAGAAAGTTGGCCCTGATCCCTGGGTAGCGACAGGACCGTGGACTAACACTTACAAAAAATAGTCGAAATTGCCTATTTCCTATTCTTTGGCTAGTTGGCTGTTAAAATCCTACCAGGCTATCTCAAAACACTCTAGGCGACCTGGGCCTCTTGACGGATCTTTACAAACCCCTCGGCATAAATTTTAAGAAAGTTGGCCCCGAGCAGCGCCAGGAACTGTGGGCTAACAACCACGATAAACTGCCAAAATTAGTTATTTCCTATTCCTTAGCCCATAAAATCCTACCATGCCATTTCCAACCCCGCCAGGCCACCTGGGACTCTTGCCTGACTCATTACGGACCCTTTAGTATAATGTTTTTGTAATATAGACCCCGAGCCCTGGGCAGTGCCAGGAACCAGGGGCTAACACCCATGAGAAACTGCCAAAATTGCCTATTTCCTGTTCCTTGGCCCATAAAATCCTATCAGACCATCTCTAACCCCGCCGAGCCTCCTGGGACTCTTGCCTGGCTCGTTATAGACCTCTCCATATAAGTGTTTGGGAAATATGGCCCCGATCCCTTGGCAGCGCCAGGAACCTGTGGGCTAACACCAACAAATAATTGCTAAAATTGCCTATTTCCTGTTCCTTAGCCCATAAAATCCTACCAGACCATCTCCAACCTCACCGGGCCACCTATGCCTCTGCCTGTCTCATTACGGACCCCTTGATATAATATTTCAGAAAAGTTAACCCCGATCCCTTGCAGTTCCATGTATCATTGGAAAATACCAACAAAACATTGTCAAAATAGCCTGTTTCCTGTTCCTTGACACATAAAATCCTACCAGACCATCTCAAACCCCGCCGGGCCAGTTGGGCCTCTTGTATAGCTCGTAATAGACCCCTCAGTATAAAATTTTGAGAAATTTGTCCACGAGCCCCGAGAAGCGCCACGAATCGTGGGCTAACACACACGGAAATTTGCCCAAATCGCCTGTTTCCTGTTCCTTGGCCAATAAAATCCTATCAGGCCATCTCACATCCCGTTGGGCCAGCTAGGACTCTTGCCTAGATTGTTACGGACCCCTTAGTTAATTTTTTGGGAAAGTTGGCCCCAACCCTCGGGCAGCGCCAGGAGCCGTGGGCTAACACCCATGAAATATTATTAAAATTGCCTGTTTCCTATTCCATTGCCCATAAAATCCAACCAGGGCATCTCCAACCCCGTCGTGCTAGGTGGGAATCGTGCCTTGTTACGGACCGCTCAATATAATTTTTCTAGATAGTTAGCCTCGAGCCCTTGGTAGTGCCCGGAATCATGGGCTAACGCCCACTAAAAATTGCCAAAATCACTTATTTCTTGTTCCTTGGCCAATAAAATCCTACCAGGCCATATCCAACCCCGCCGAGCCATATGTACCTCTTTACTGGCTTGTTACAGACCCCGCGATATAATTTCTTGGTAAATTTAGCCTGAGCCCCTGGCAGCGGTAGGAACAGTGGGCTAATACCTACGAAACACTATCGAAATTGTTTGTTTCTAGTTCCTTGACCCATAAAATCCTAACGGGCAATTTCCTACCCTAACGGGCTAGCTGGGCCTTTTTCTTGGCTTGTTATGGATCCCTTGGTATAATTTTTTTAAAAATATATCCCAGAGCCCAGGGCAGCGCCAGGAACCATGGGCTAACACCCACGAAAAATTGTAAAAATCATCTGCTTCCTGTTCCTTGGCCCATAAAATTCTACCAAGACCTCTCCAATCCCTCTGAGCCACCTGATCTCTTGCTTGGATTGTTAAGGACCTCGCGGTATGATATTTTTGGGAAAGTTGGCCTCGAGCCAAGGTCACCGCCAGAAACCGTGGGCTAAACCCACGAAAATTTAGAATTCACTCTTGATTTATGATTATTCTATTTAAATAATTATCCTAGTTATGAAAGAAAAAGGAAAATTTTTATTACTTTCCTAATATTTTAGATTCTAAAATTAACTAAAATTTTGATTATCAAATATTTTATTAATAAAAGTATGTAATATAGCAAATTTAAAAAGAAAAAGAGCAATTAAAACTATGTTGGAAATATTAAACTACCCCTTTTATATTTTGGAGTACTCTTCTTTAAAAAAATTGTCAAAATCACCTATTTCCTGTTCCTCAGCCGATAAAATCCTACTTGGCGATCTCCAATGCCTCTGGGCCACCTGAGGCTCTTGCCGAGCTCGTGACGGATGCCTCGATATAACGTTTCAAAAAAGTTGGCCTTGAGCCCGAGGCAACGTCAGGAACCATGGGCTAACATCCACGAAAAACTATCGAAATCACCTGTTTTCATTTACTTAGTCTATAAAATCCTACCAGGCGATCTTCAGTGTCGCCGGGCTACCTGAGATCTTTCTGGGCTCATTACGGACCCCTCGATATAATATACTGGGAATGTTGGCTCCGAGCCCCGGCGGCGCCAGGAACTGTGGGCTAACACCCATGAAAAACTACTAAAATCTTTTGTTTCCTTTTCATTGACCCAAAATATTCTGCCAAGCAGTCTCCAATTCTGATAAGACACCTGGTGCTCTTTTTAGGCTCGTTACAGACCCTTCAATATAACTTTTTGGGAAATTTGGACCCTAGCCCCGGGTAACTCCAGGAACCATGGACTATCACCCACGAAAAATTGTTGAAATCGTCTATTTCCTGTTCTTTGGTCCATAAAATCCTAATAGGTTATCTCCAATGTCGTCGGGCCACCTGAGACTCTTGCCGGACTCGTTATGGACCCCTAAGAATAAATTTTTTGGAAAGTTGGCCTCGAGCCCTGGACAGAGCCAAGAACCGTGTGTGAACACCCACGAAGAATTGTTGAAATTGTATGCTTCCTCTTCCTTGGCCAATAAAATCCTACCAGACAATCTCCATTGCCACCGGTCCACCTGGGGCTCTTTGAAGGCTCGTTACTGACCCCTTGGTATAATCATCTGTGGAAGTTTTCCTCGGGCAGCGCGAGGAATCGTGAGTTAACACCCATAAAAACTACCGAAATTGCTTGTTTTTTGTTCCATGGCCCATAAAATCCTACTAGACGATATCCAATGTCGTCGGACCACTTTGGGGCTCTTGTCGGGCTAGTTACGGACCCCTGAGTGTAATATTTCTGGAAAATTATCCTTGTGCCCAGGGTAGTGTCAGGAACTGTGGGCTAATACCCATGAAAATAGCTAAAATAACTTGTTTTTATTCCTTGGCCCATAAACTTCTACCAGGCGATTTCCTATTTCGCCGCCCACCTGGGGATCCTATCGGGATCGTTATGGACCCCTCAGTGTAATTTTTCAAAAAAGTTGGCCATGAGACCCAGGCAGCGCCAAGAACCGTGGACTAACACCCACAAAAAATTATTGAAATCGCTTGTTTCCTATTCTTTGACCCATAAAATCTTACCAGGCGATCTCCAATGCCGCTGGGCCATTTGGGCATCTTGCCAAGTTCGTTACAGATCCCTCGATATAATTTTTTGGGAAGGTTGTCCTCGAGCCCCGGGCAGAACTAGGAAGCATGGGCTAACACCTATGAAAAACTGCCCCAATTGCCTATTTCCTGTTTCTTGGCTCATAAAATCCTACCAGGCGATCTTTAAATCTACCGAGATACTAGGGCATCTTACCAAGATCATTTTGGACCCATTAGTATATTTTTTTGGGAAAGTTGGACCCGAGCCCCGGGCAGCGCCAGGAACCGTGGGCTATCACCCACGAAAAACTGTCCAAATCATTTGTTTCCTATTCATTAGCACATAAAATCCTACTAGGTGATCTCCAACACCATCGGGCCACCTGGGCCTCTTGCCGTCTTCATTACGGACCCCTCGATATCATATTTTGGGAAAGTTTTCCCCGAGACCCTACAGTGCCAGAAATCGTAGGCTAACACCCACGGCAAACTTCCTATATTACCTGTTTCCTGTTCCTTGGCCTATAAAATCCTACCAGGCGATTTCCAACGCCACCGGGTCACCTATGCCTCTTTTTGGGCTCGTTATGAACCCCTCTGTATAAAGTTTTGGGAAACTTGGCCCCAAGCCCTTGGAAGTGCGAGAAACCATGGGCTAACATCTACAAAAAACTACCCAAATAGCTTATTTCTTGTTCCTTGACCCATAAAATCCTACTAGGCGGCTCCAACACTGCCTATCCATCTGGGCCTCTTGCCGGGCTTGTTACAGAACCTTGGTATAATTGTTAGGGTAAGTTGGCCTCGAGCCCCAGGCACTGTCATAAACAATGGGTTAACACCTATGAACAACTACCCAAATCACTTTTTCCTGTTCCTTGGACCATAAAATCCTACTTGGCGATCTCCAATGCCATCACGCCACTTGGGGCTCTTGCCAGGCTCGTTATGGATCCCTTAGTGTAATGTTTTAAAATAGTTGGCCCCGAGCCCTGGACAACGCCAGGAACCATGGGGTAACACCCATGAAAAACTATCAAAATCGCTTATTGGTCATTCCTTGTCTTATAAAATCCTACCAAACGAACTCCAATGCCGCCGGGAAAACTGGGGCTTTTGTTGGGATTGTTACGGACCCCTCAATATAACACTTCAGGAAAGTTGGACCCAAGCCCCGGACAACGCCAGGAACCTTGGGCTAACACAACCGAAAAACTGCTAAAATCGCCTATTTCCTATTCCTTGGCCCATAAAATCCTACCAGGTAATCTATAATGTCGCCAGGCCACCTTGGGCTTTTTCCGCGCTTGTTACAAACCCCTCGGTTAAAATTTTCAAGAAAGTTTGCCCCGAATCCCTGGCAGCGCCAAGAACTGTGGGCTAACACCCACGAGACCATCTCCAACCTCGTCGGGCCACCTGGGCCTCTTGCCTGTCTTTTTACATACCTTTCGGTATAATATTTCAGGAAAGTTGGTTCTGAGCCTCGCGTAGCACTAGGAACCGTGGGCTAACACCCACAAAAAACTTCCAAAATTGCCTATTTCCTATTTCTTGGCCCAAAAACTCCTACCAGTCTATCTCCAACCCTATCGGGCCCCCTCGGGCCTCTTTCCTGACTCTTTACGAACCTCTCTATATAAAGTTTTGCAAAATTTGTCCACGAACCCCTGGCAGTGATAGGAACCGTGTGCTAACACCCACAAAAAATTGTTGAAATCGTCTGTTTCATGCTCCTTGGCCCATAAACTCATACCAGGGCATATCCAACACCACCGGGTAAGTTGGACCTCTTCCGTGGCATGTTATGGACCCCTCGGTATAATATTTTATGAAATTTTCCCCAAGCTCTGGGCAGTGCCAGGAACCGTGGGCTTACACCCACGTAAAATTGCCAAAATTGCCTGTTTCCTTTTTCGTGCCCATAAAATCCTACTAGGCCATCTCCAACCTTGTTGGGCCACTTGGACTCTTGCCTGGCTTGTTAAGGAACCCTCGGTATAATGTTTTTGGTAGTTGGCCCTGAGCCTCGGGCAACGCTAGGAATCATGGGCTAACACCTACAAAACATTGCCCAAATCGCTTGTTCCCTTTTCCTCGACCTATAAAATCCTACCAGGACATCTTCAGCTCCGTTGGTCCACCTGGGACTCTTTCCAAGCTCATTACGGACCCCCCAATATAATTTTTTGGGAAAAATAGCCTAGAGGCTTGGGAAGCGCTAGGAACCATAGGCTAACACCCACGAAAACTGCCTAAATGACCTGTTTTCTATTCCTTGACCCTTAAAATCCTACCAGACAATCTCCAACCCTGTCGGGCCACCTGGGCCTCTTGCCTGGATCTTTACGGACCCCTCGATATATTTTTTTAGAAAGTTGGTCCCGAGCCCCTGGAAGCGGCAAGAACCGTGGGCTAACACCCTCGAATAACTATCAAAATTGTCTTTTCCTATTTCTTGGGCCATAAAATCCTACCATGTCATCTCCATCTCCCTCAGGCCAGTTGGACCTCTTTATTCACTTGATATGGACCCCTCGGTATAATTTTTCAAGAAATTTGGCCCCGATCCCTGGGCAGTGCTAGGAACCGTGCATTAACACCCACAAATATTTGTCAAAATTGTCTATTTCCTGTTCCTTCGCCCATAAACTCCTACCAGGCTATCTCCAACTCCGCTGGACCACCTGGGCCTCTTTCCTATCTTTTTATGGACCCCTTGGTATAATATTTCAGGAAAGTTTACCTAGAGCCCTGGGCAGCGCAAGGAATCATGGGCTAACACCCACGAAAAACTATCAAAATTGCTTATTTCCTGTTCCTTGGCCCATAAAATCCTACCAGGCAATATCCAACCCCTCTGGGCCACCTTGGACACTTGCCTGTCTCTTTACGGACTCCTCGGTATAATATTTTGAGAAAGTTGGCCTCGAGCCCTGGCAGTGGTAGGAATCATGGGCTAACACCCATGAAAAACTATCAAAATCGCTTGTTTCCTGTTCCTTGGCTCATAAAATAGTACAAGGCTATCTCCAATGTAGTCGGGCCAAATGGGCCTCTTTCTTAGCTCGTTACGATCCCCTTAGTATAATTTTTCGATAAATTTGGCCTCGAGCCCTAGGCAGCACCAGGAAACGTGGGTTAACACCCACGAAAAATTGCCAAAATTTCTTATTTCCTGTTCCTTGGCCCAGAAAATCCACCAGGCCATCTCCAAACCCTCCAAACAACCTGGGCCTCTTGCCTGGATCGTTAAGGACCCGTCGATATAATTATTTGAGAAAGTTGGATATGAGACCCGGGTAGTGCCAGGAACCATGGGCTAACACCCACAAAAAACTATCCAAATTGCTTGTTTCATATTCCTTGGCCCATAAAATCCAACAAATAATCTCCAACTCCGCCGGGCCACCTAGGCCTCTTACTTGTCTTGTTATGGACCCTTTGGTTTAATTTTTCGGGAAAGTTATCCTGAGCCCCTGGCAGCGTCAGGAACCATTCGCTAATAACCATGAAAAACTGCCCTAATCGCTGGTTCTTATTCCTCTGCCATAAAATCCTACCAGGACATATCCAACCTCACCGAGCCAGCTAGGTTTCATTCCTGGCTCATTATGAACCCATCGATATAACTTTTTGGGATAGTTGGTCCAAGCCCCGGGCAACACCTGGAACCCTGGGCTAACACCCCCAATAAACTGCCAAAATTGTCTATTTCATGTTCCTTGGCCCATAAAAACCTACCAAGCCATCTCCAACCTCACTAGCCTACCTGGCCCCCTTTTTTGGCTTGTTATAGACCCCCCGGTATAATTTTTAAGAAATGTTTACCCTGAGCTCTGGGTTGCGCAAAGAATCGTGGGCTAATACCCACGAATAACTTTTGAAATCTCTTATTTCTTGTTCTTTGGCCCATAAAATCCTACCAGACCATGTTTAACCCTGTCGGGACACCTGAGTCTCTTGCTTGACTCGTTACGGACCCTCGGTATAATATTTTGGAAAAATGGCTCTAATCTCCTGGTAGCGGCAGGAACAAAGGGCAAACACCCACGAAAAACTACTGAAATTACCTATTTACTATTTCATGGCCAATTAAATCTTACCAGACCATCTCAAACCATATCGTGCTATCTGGGACTCTTTCCTGGCTCATTACGGATCCCTCGGTATAATTGTTCAGGAAAGTTGGCATCGATCCAAAGGCAGCGCAAGGAACCGTGGGCTAACACCCACAAAAAACTACCCAAATTGCCAATTTCTTATTCCTTGGCCTATAAACTCCTACCAGGCTATCTCCAACCCCGCCAGGCCACCTAGGCCTCTTGATTGGCTTGTTACGGGCCCCTTGATATAATTGTTTAGCAAAGTTTGCTCAGATCCCCGAGCAACGCAAGGAACCGTGGGCTAACACCGACTAAAAACTACCAAAATTTCCTTTTTGTGTTCCTTGGCAATTAAAATCCTACCAGGCCATCTCTAACCCCGCCAGGCTAGCTGGGCCTCATGTCTGGCTTGTTACAGACCCCTTGGTATAAGATTTTGAGAAATTTGGCCTAAATCCCCGAGAAATGCTAAGAAATATGGGCTAACACCCATGATAATTTTCCAAAATTGCTTGTTTCCTATTCCTTGGCCTATAAAATCCTACCAGACTATCTCAACCCCCACCGAGCCACCTAGGACTCTTTCATGGCTTGTTAAGGACCCCTTGGTATATTTTTTTGGGAATTTTGGCCCCTAGCCCTAGGCAGCGCCAGGAACCGTGGGCTAACACTCATGAAACATTACTCAAATCGCCTGTTTCTTGTTCCTTGGCCCTTAAAATCCGACCAGACTATCTCCAACCCCGTCGGGCCACCTGGACCTCTTGCCTGTCTCGTTACGGACCCCTCGATATAATGTTTTAATAAATTTAGCCTCGGGCAGCACCAGGAACCGTGGGCTAACACCCACAAAAAATTGTCAAATTATCTGTTTCCTATTCCTTAGCCCATATAATCCAACCAGGCTATATCCAACCCCATCGGGCCAGCTGAGCATCTTGCTTGGATCATTACGGACCCCTTGGTATGATCTTTTTGGAAAATTGACCCCGGTCCCTGGGCAGCACCAAGAACTGTGGGCTAACACCCACGAAAAACAACCAAAATTGTTTGTTTCCTATTCCTTGGCCCATAAAATCCCACCAAGCCATATAAAACCTTGGCAAGCCATCTGGGCCTCTTGCCTGAATCATTATAGACCCCTTGATATATTCTTTTGAAAAATTAGGCCCCGTGCCCCAGGCAACGCCAGGAATAGTGGGCTAACACCCACAAAAAATTACCAAAATAGCCTATTTCTAGTTCCTTGGTTTATAAAATCCTACTAGGCCATCTCCAACCCCACTGGGCCACCTGGGCCTCTTTCCTAGCTCGTTAAGAGCCTCTCAAAATATTGTTTTGGGAAAGCTGGCCTCGAGCCCTAGGCAGCGCCAAGAACCGTGGGCTAACACCCACGAAAAACTTCCCAACTCTCTTTTTCCCTGTTCCTTGACCCATAAAATCATACTAGGCCATCTACGACCCCGTAGGGCCACCTGGGCCTCTTGTCTGGCTTGTTGCGGATGCCTCAGTATTATTTTTCGTGAAAATTAGCCTCGAGCCCCGGGAAGCTCCTTGAACCATGGGCTAACACCCATGAAAAATTGTCCAAATCACCTATTTCCTATTCTTTGGCCCATAAAATCCTACCAGGCCATCTCCAAACCCACCAGGCCAACTAGACCTCTCTCCTGGCTTATTACAAACCCCTCAGTATAATAATTTGAGAAAATATTCCCCAAGCCCCGGGCAGCGCCAGGATACTGGGCAAACAACCATGAAAAACTACAAAAATTGATGGTTTTATGTTCCTTGGCCCAGAAAATCCTACCTAGCTATGTCCAACCCTTTCGGACCTCCTGGGACCCTTTCTTAGATCGTTACAGAACCCTGGATATAGGTTTTTGGGAAAGTTGGACCCGAGCCCTGGGAAGCACCAAGAATAGTGGGCTAACACCCATGAAAAATTGCCCAAATTGCCTGTTTCCTATTCCTTGGCACATAAAATTCTACCAGGTCATATACAATCCCGTTGGGTATCTTTCTTGGCTCGTTATAGACCCCTTGGTATAATTTTTCATTAAAGTTGGCTTTGAGGCCTTGGAAACTGCAGGAACCATAGGCTAACACCCATGAAAAATCGTTGAAACCGTCTGTTTCTTGTTGCTTGGCCCATAACATCCTACTAGGCTATCTCTAACCTCGCCAGGATACCTGGGCCTCTTTCCTGACTTGTTACGAACTACTCGGTATAATTTTTCTTGAAATTTGTCCTCGATCCCTTGGAAGCATATGGAACCATGGGCTGACACCCAGGAAAAACTACCAAAATTGCTTATTTCCTATTCTTTGGCACATAAAATACAACAAGGCCATCTCTAACCCCGCGGGGCTAGCTGGGCCTCTTTCGTAGCTTGTTATGGATGCCTTGGTATAATGTTTTGGGATATTTGGCCCCAAGCCCCAGGCAACGCCAGGAACCGTGGGCTAACACACATGAAATATTGCCAAAATTACCTGTTTCTTGGCCCATAAATTTCTACCAGGATATTTCCAACCCCACTGAGCCACCTGGGCCTCTTTCCTGGATCGTTAAGGACCCTTTGGTATATTATTTTAGGAAAGTTGGCTCCGAGCCCCCGGCAGCGCCAGGATCCATGGGCTAACACCCATTAAAAACTTCCCAAATCGCCTATTTCTTGTTCCTTGACCCATAAAATCCTACCAGTCCATCTCTAACTCCGCCGGGCTATCTGGGACTCTTGCCTGGATCATTACAGACCCTTTGGTATGTTATTTTGTGAAAGTTGGCCCCATGCCCCGGGCAGCTTCAGGATCCATGGGCTAACACCCATTAAAAACTTCCCAAATCACCTGTTTCTTTTTTCATGGCCCATAAAATCATACCAGACCATCTCTAACTCCGCCGGGCTATCTAGGACTCTTGCTTGGATCGTTACACCCCCTTTGGTATGCTATTTTGTGAAAGTTGTCCTCGTTCCCTTGGCAGCGGCAGAAACCTTGGGGTAATACCCATAAAAAACTGTTGAAATTGTTTGTTTCCTATTCCTTGGACCATAAAATCCTACCAAACCATCTCCATCCCCACTGTCCTAACTGGGCATCTTTCTTGGCTCGTTACGAACCGTTTGATATAAGTTTTTATGAAATTTGGCCATGAGACCCGGGCAGCACCAGGAATCATGGGCTAACACCCATGAAAAATTGCCAAAATTATCTGTTTCTTATTCCTTGGCCCATAAAATCCTACCAGGTCATCTCCAACCCCGTCGGGCCACCTGAGACTCTTTCCTGGCTCGTTACGGACCCCTAGGTATAATGTTTTGAGAAATTTGGCCCCTAGCCCCGGGAAGCGCCAGGAACCATGAGCTAACACCCCTAAAAAATTTTGAAAATCACCTATTTTCTGTACCTTAGCCTATAAAATCCTACCAGACCATCTGCAACCCCGCCAGACCACTCTGGCCTCTCTCCTAGATTGTTAAGGACCCTTTGATATAATATTTTGGAAAAGTTGGCTCTGAGACCCGAGAAACACTTGGAACCGTGGGTTACCACCCACAAAAAACTACCCAAATCGCCTATTTCCTGTTCCTTGGTCCCTAAAATCCTACCAAGCCATCTTCAACCCTGACGGGTCACCTGGGCCTCTTTTATGGCTCATGAAAGACCCCTTGGTATAATATTTTGGGAATGTTAGCCCCAAGCTCAGGGCAGCGCCAGGAACCATGGGCTAACACCAACGAAAAACTTCCTGAATCATCTGTTTCCTGTTACTTGGCCCATAAAGTCATACCAAGCCATCTCCAACCTCGCTGGGCTTATTGGGTCTCTTGCATTGCTTGGTATCGACCCCTCAGTATAATTCTTTAGGAAAGTTGGTATCGACCCTTGGGAAGCACAAGGAACCGTGGGCTAACACCTATGAATGAAATAGTTTATTTCCTATTCCTTAACCCATAAAATCATACCAGGCCATCTCCAACCCCGCCTGGCCACCTAGGACTCTTGCCTAGATCATTACGGACCCCTTGGTATAATTCTTTGGGAAATTTAGCCCCGAGCCCCGGGCAACCCCAGGTTCTGTGGGCTAACACCTATGAAAACCTGCCCAAATCACCTATTTCTTATTCCTTGGCACATAAAATCCTACCTGACCATATCCAACTCCGCCAGACCACTTGGGCCTCTTGCCTACGAACCCCTTGGTATAATGTTTCAAGAAAGTTTGCGCCGAACCCTGGGTAGCACAAGGAACCGTGGGCTAACACCCACAAAAAACTACCGAA
>JBCEWC010012542.1:0-15775 GCA_038996855.1 Solanum aculeatissimum | reverse complement strand
GTGGTACACGGACCGTGTACCTGTCCGTGTACCATGCCTTGGTCTCGTCTTCGGCTTGAACTCTCGGGGACTTTCTGGATCACTTCATGGAAGGGTATCATGGGCTGTATGGCTTCACACGGATCGTGCACTGGTCCGTGGAGCCACACTTGTCCCAGAGACCAGACCCACAGCCTAGGACACACACTGCCCCACTTCATGGACCCCCCACACGGACCGTTTGGAGTCCACGAACCGTGGGGTGGTCCGTGGGACTTAACTTGGTCTAAGGGTTGGAACCTGACCACCTTGAACCCACTAGATAACCACACGGACCCCCACATGGACTGTGGACCTTCACACGGTGTGTGGTTCTGTCCTTGGACCATTTCAAGAGCCTATTTCCAACGTCCTCCGAATTATGGGCAGTCTCACTGTTTTGTCCATAACTTCCTCATACAAACTCCAAATTGAGTGAAACCAGTTGCGTTGCGAAGATAACTCAAAGAGATTCAATTTGATATTTATATCCCACACAGTTCATCCCGTACCAAAAGTTATGATTCCTTAAAGTACACTGCCTAAACGGCCTCTCTAGGCCACCAAAAGGTCCGTTTTGCATTCGGCCACTTAAACTAAACCCGTGACTACAAATATTCAACCATGAATAGTATAACATCATACAAGGTCAAACATAAGGAGTTTCAAAAAATTTCAGGTCGTTACACCTGCACTATATGGTCCTATTTACAAGTCATGTAATGAAACACATCTCGTAAGAAGGTTTTGTAGAATACCTCTGACACTTAGTCATATGCTAGAAAACTTACTTGGGGCCTATGAGCCCTATTCATGACCAATATTCTATTCTACAGATCATAATATTGGCTCATGGACTAGAGTGCACATAATTTATGCTCACTGGACCATTCTACGAGATGGTACACGGGTCATACAATGTTGTACGACCTGTGTAGTTAGTTATAGATTGACCTGTTTTGCCTAAAATGTCTGATTTGGTCTTACACCTGTAGAGCATGCACAAACACATGGTTACCCTATATACCACCAGTTCAATGTCCATATATTATATAAAACTGCTGAAAACATTAGAAAATACTAAGCAAAACCTAACCAAACTGTCCTATTAATCAACTAGCTTGGGTTGCCTCCCAAGAAATGCCTGATTTATTGTCGCGGCACGACGTGGAATATCTAATTACTCAGACTTCATCAATAGCCCAAACCTCTATCTTTAGCTCATCTGGCCTCTTCATTGATAGACAAACATTGAATGTAACTTTGTCGTAGTTCAACCTAAACTTGAGTAGGTTAGATTCCATGTCCACTTGGGCTCTTCCAATGTCTAGGAAAGGCCTACCCATGATGATTATGATGTCAAAGTCAAATTTGCAGTCTAGGATCACGAGGTATACATGGAATATGAACTTATATACTTTGATGAGGACGTCATACAGTATTTCCACAGGCTTTTTCACTGTGCGGTCAGCCATCAACAGTCTCATGCTTATTGGGCTAGGGGATGGCAAGCCAAGTTTCTTGAAGATCACAAAGGGCATCAAGTTTATGCTAGAACCAAGATCACATAATGCTCTTGCAAACTCCACCTAACTGATGGTGCAAGGAATGGTAAATGCTCCTAGGTCTTCTCACTTCTACTCTAAGGATCTTGTTGCAATCGCACTGCAGTGTTAGAGATATCGTGAGAGCTCCTGAATCAAAGTGTGTTTCTTTGTCACTAATTCCTTCATAAACTTCGCATACCCAGACATCTTCTTTAATTCTTTAGGTAGGGGAATATTGATTGAGAGTTGTCTCAGCATTGAGAGGTAGTGCTTAAACTTACCCTCTTCCTCCTTCTTCTTGAGCCTTTCTGGGAAAGGAGGAAGAGGTCAAGGGATGGGTTGAAGCATTTGTGGTGTTGGTGCTGCATCATCTTCCCCTTTATCTGCATGACCCTCTCTATTATCATCACTCTCTCTCAAAACCATCTCCTCGTGAATAATATCATCATCAATCGACATAGGACGATCAATGGTCTTTTTTTCACCACGTGTTGTGACGGTCATACACTGCCCTTCATTCTTTGGATTTTAAATAGTATTGCTAGACAGGATATCCTTTTGGAGCTGGTTGAGTTGGGTTAATATGTGACCAAATTATTTCTCAAGACGTTTGATCGCCACTGAGTGAGACTTGATCTTTTTATTAATACTGTAGATGTCTGATTTCATCCCCCCCTCCAAGCGTCTCATCCTACGCATCAGCCTTTTTCAACAAATGGTCAAATATCTCTTCAACTCGAGATGTGCCAGCTCAAGAATCCCAATTGTGTGGTGGGATATATGTACCAACCCTGAAGTTATCCCTGCGGCCCCAATCAACATCTCTATCTTGGCCCCCATTTCTTTCATAGTAGCCTCCTTTGTTGTTGTCTTTGAAGGCGCCATCTCTCCTATAGTTCCAACCTTGGTTTTCCTGCCCTTGGAAACAATAGTCTTGGTTGGACCCTTGGGAGTTGGGTCGAAAACCTGCTATTTGATATGCAAGAAAACATAAGTCCTCCTCATAATAGGGTTCCTCGTACATGGGTGGTCGAGTGGGTTGATGAGCAACTGAGTTTACTCTCTCCAGATTCTGCATCTTCAATAGATCCACATTATTATTGATCCGTGCCAGTTCCTGCATCACTTTCTCATTTGCTTGTGCCTGCGCCAAACTAGTACTAACTGAGAATAAGCTTCTCATGGTAGCCTTATCCCTTGTTCCCCATACACGATTTATTTTGACCACTCTCCCTAGTCTCTCAGCAATCTCCAAGAATGCATGAGCTATGAATAAACCTCCCATGATAGTGTTGGCCAATACTTGGCCATTCTCATCAAGGGCTTTGTGAAAGTTCACTACTAGGACCTCATCAACAATGTCATGGTCAGGAAACCATCTCAAACATTTAGTGAACCTTTCCCACGTAGATCCTATAGAAACACTAGATAGTTGCTCGAAGTTGTTAATTTCATCTTTCAGCTACAACTTCTTGGAGATAGGGAAGAACTTTTCCCAAAAGGCTCTCTGCAATTCGACCCAACTAGTAATCAATATTTATGGGAGCTCATATAGCCATAACATTGCATTACCACTAAGACAGAGTGGGAAAACATGGAGCCCAATGACATCTATAGACAAGTTTAGATTTCCCATAACACTTTTACAAACAAATATAATATTGTGTAGATGGTTGTGTGGATCCTCGGATGGTAGGCCTGTGAATCTCCGATGTTCTACAACATTTGTAATAACCCACTCAAAATGATGAACTTAGTGTCATTCAGTAGTGAAGGTAACATTATAGCTCCTATGACATCCATTGCCATGGGGTCAAGCCAATATTGGTTCTAGTCATGTGTTGCAGCTTGCAACCATGTGGTTGTGGATTGAGAAGAGGTGGGTTGCCATTATTGTTATTCAAATTTAGTGCAGCATCAACTGCAACACCAAAAATATTATTATCATTCTCCCAGGCCATCCTTCTCAGCATTCTCTGGATCAAATGGAGTCAAGGAATTACCTCGGCTCTGGATGTTGTGCATACACAACATGTTCACGTAGAAATAAAATAAAAACTATAAGAAACTTAAAATTAGGGAAACAAATATTAATCCCCAAATTACAAGAAATAAACAATTCTAGTTGTATTCCTTAGCAACAGGGCCAAAATTTTTAATGTCACTCAGGCCAAACCTCCTTTTGAGGTAAAGTGGTCACTGTCAAGTATTTAACCTAATGAGGGTTAGGGTTGAATCCCACGAGGAATATGGTAGACTCCAGAATAGTTCAGTTGTAAAGTGGGTTGATTAACCTTATTATCTCTCTAAAAAGAAGAAAATAAGTGGGGGGTTTGCAAATTAACTTAAGTGAACTATACTAATGCAGTTGAGATGTAATCAATAAAAGAGCTAAATAGGGTAATATGTTCCCCATGGATTCCTAACTTGGAATTATCGGATATATGTTACCTTTTTTAGTGTATAGGTGTAGGACTGTAAGCTAGGTTCACTTAAACCCTTGATCCGGTGATTAGGTAAATTTCATCCCGGAACTTTATTTATCTCCATGATGTGGCTATACTAACCCTTACTTTAATCCCAATACATCCTCCCCTTAATTTGGTTAGGTTGGTTAGACAAGAGAAATCTCAATCGCCTCCTATTAATTGCCTCTTTTCCTACTTGTTACTTCCTTGATCCAGCAAGTAATACTAGGTGAGTTCTAATATTGTCCTCCGTTAATAAAAAATTAAAGTGAAGAGAATTAATTAATACAACCTAATAGACCTTCAAAGAATTACACAATATCCAATTTTACCTTATTAGTTCCTCATGCTTCCCACAACCCTAGTTGTGGATTTAGCTATGCATGACTGGTGTAGATGCAAAAATTATGAAAGAGAGCAGCATAATTAAGCACTTACACGAACGAAATTGAGAATAAGAAATCGAACTCTACAATTAATACTGCAAAAGTCGAATCAAGAACACAATAAGTTATTTTTCTAGTATTAAGAATACTAAAATATGTGAATAATACAAAACTCTTTGGAAACTCCTCGAAACATAACTTTAAAACCTATTTATAATATTTAAAATACAAAGCCAAAACAAAGTAGGAAAATTATGTCGGCAAACTTTATGGGACTATTCATTACTCATGTACCACTTCACGACCCGTATATCGAGGTTTTATAGAATCTGTGTTTTAGAGATAATTTCTATGAGACCATTCCATGAGATTTGTAAGATTCTATGGCTTGTGGGAGGTTTCTTCTGGTGACTTTCCTGCACCTCACCACTTTCTATTTCTCTGGGTACGACCATCACTCTACGGCTCGTATATAATTGTACGACTCGTGGATTCTCCTCGTAAAATTGACTACAAGTTAGAACTCCTCACTGGGAATTGATACAGAACCCACTTTACTGCTCGTTAACTACTTCACGACCAGTAGAGGGTTTTGTGGATCACAAAAAACCAACAACATCAACATATTTTTCAAAAATTTGCCAACATTGTAATCCTACAAAACAAACACAAAAATACTACCACATCTATTTACATCACTATGAGAACACACAAAATTCTAATTTTCAAGCATCACAAGTGCTATATTTAAGTAGGACATCAATAATGGATATGAATCATCATTGGTTGTAGGTGTTAAAGAAAAACAAGACTTGGGTCAAATCTTAGTTGAATTGAAGAAGTTGGTTGTTGAAAAGAAGGTGGAGGTCTTCTCACAAAGAGGAGATGGTGTGCTTTATTATCAAGACCACTTGTGTGTTCCAAATATTGATGTCTTGAGAGGTACAAGTTTGAGTGAAGCTCATAATTGTTTATACTCTATACATCCTAAGTCAATAATAATGTATAGAGACTTGAAGAAGGTATATTGATGGAATGGAATACAGAAGGACATAACTAGGTTTGTTATGGTGTCCTAATGTCCAACAAGTAAAATTTTAACATCAAAGGTTGGGTGGCCTGTTCCAAGACATTGAAGTTCCTGCTTGAAAGTGAGAAGATGTGAATATAGACTTTGTGACGTGTTTTACTTGTATATAAAAGAAACATGGATCCATTTGGGTGATTGTAGATAGAGTGACAAAATCAACAAATTTATTATTAGTGAAGACTTCTTTTATTGCTGAGGATTATTCTAAATTGTACATTTGGGTGTTGGTGAGGTTGCATGTTGTGCCATTGTCTATTATATTAGATCGTGGTACCCAATTTACTTCTTATTTTTTGAGGTTGTTCCATTTTTCATCCTCAAACCAATGGGAAAGAGAGAAGAACTATATAAGACATGTTGAGGACTTGTGTATTGAAGTTCAAGAGAAATTGGGATGATCATCTGCCGCTTGTTGAGTTTTCCCATTACAATAGCAATCACTCAAGTATAGAGATGACACCATTTGAAGCATTACATGGTAAAAAATGTAGATCTTCGATGAGGTGGTCTGAGGTAGGTGAGATGGTATTTATTGGTCCATATTTGGAACTTGATGCTATGGAAAAGGTGAGACTCATAAAGGAAAGGTGAAGATGGCTCAAAGTCACCAAAAGTCATATTCGGCTATTAGGAAAGGGGATCTAGAGTTTGATGTGGGAGATTAAATGTATTTAAAGGTTTCACCCATGAAGGGTGGGATGTGATTAGTAAGAAAGGAAAATTGAGTCCTAGGTATGTGGACCTTATAAAATTTCAAAGTGGGTTGGTAAGGTGGCATATGAGTTACAATTACCATTAGAGTTACCCATGGTTCATCCAGTTTTTATGTGTCCAAGTTGAGGAAATTTGTAGGTGATCCAAACTAAATTATGCCATTGGAGGATGTAGCTGTGGAAGAAAATATGACTTATGAAGAGGTTCTGATTGAGATTTTTGACCGACAGGTGAATAAGTTGAGATAGAAGGGAGTTGGATCCGTCAAGGTACTTTGGAGGAACAAGTTGAAAGTGCTACATAGGAAGAAGAAGAGAACATAATAAAATGATATTCACATTTCTTTTCTTCCACTCAAGCCTAAGGTACTTAGCGTTCAATCTCAAATCCTTCTAATTAATACATTTCAACGTTTCCTTATCATATTACATGCATACATACTCATGACACTGATTTTGAATGATAATATGTTTTAAATATTCATGGAAATGATGTTCAAGTTGCATTCATGCTAGGCTATTGATATTCAATTTTACTCTACCAAAACTAACTTTTATCTCATTCAAGGAAAAATGCCCCCAATGGGAAAAATATTATAATACCCCATATGTTGGAAAGTTGAACTTTTGGTAAAATAGTGTAGGACTGATTTTGGTGTTAGGGACTGCGAGCCCAATCTGCGAGTTGTAGATATTTTAATGTTTCGTAGATAGGGTCTCGTAGAAGACCCTAACATTTGGAAGGATTTTGATATTTAGGGTTGAGAAGTATGAAAAGCTTTTATGGGTCATCATCATGTTCACCATTTATAGATTCAAGTCGTGGATGAGATTCAGAGAAGTGTGAAATAAGGCTCAACATGACAAAGACTACTGAAGGGTCATGGTCTAGTCAATGAGTCGTAGACTAGGTATGTAGTTAGGGTTCAAGAGTTGAGAAATTTTCGCCAAGTGTTGGTGGGGTTTATGAGAGGTGTTCTATGGCCTGTATTAGGAATTATGGTCCGTAAGTAGAGTTTGCAGTTTCAGACCCCAAATTTATAGTTTTTGAAGCTTTCAACTAACATATAAAATGAGTTGTAAATAGAACTACGGACAATAAATTTCTATTCATGGGTTGAGATCCTGAAACACTAGAAGCTTAAATTTTGTATAAACCCCCTATCTCCTATACTTAGCTAAATTTTCATCTTCCAAGACCCATCTACGAACCCATTATATAGCTTGTACAATTTTATACGGGTCGTAGGACTGATCTCATAGACTTTCTTATTTCTCCAAAGTGTTGGGGTGTTCTACAAACCCAAATCGTGACCTATTCTTCTTTCACAAGCTCATCTTGTTGGTTCATCAATATAGTTCTAAGATCCAACTTTTCTCCACCACTGACCCCTATCTATGACCATTGCCTATGGATCATGGGTCTAATAATAACTCATATAATGAATTTGGTAGTTAATCAAATTTTTCCCAAAATTTTCTAAGTACAGGCACCATCTATGAAGACCTATGTACAACCCTTTGATCAATCTATGAGCCATAGTCATGGCTCGTGGAACCTGCACCTATACACTCTTTTGCATTTTCTTTCTTGTTTCAACTTTTCAACATACATGGTGTTACAATATCTTCCCCTTGGAAACATCAAATGGGATTAAAAATATCTTGGTAGAGTATAAAGGATATCGAACACCCAACATGAATGAAATAATGCAATTTAAATGCCAAGATCATGAAATTTTTAAACGTTTGTGAAAAATGTCACTTAAAATTGGTTTTATGAGCTACATGTAAATGATATGATATTGTTAAATTAAACAGAGGAATTTAAGGAGTAACTATGTACCTTGGGCTGAAATAGAAGAAACATGATAAGGATAGCACTTCATCATGTTTTATTCTGCCTTCCAGTAGCACTTTCCATGTCCTGATTCCTCTGTAAGACCTTGACAAATCTTGAGTCCTCCATAAGACCTTGATAGAGATATTCACTTATTCCTCAAAATATGAACTTGTCAGTCTAAAATTTCAATTGGATCCTCTTTATAATTCAAACGCTACTTGACACCCACTCTGTCTAATGGCATAATGGAGCTAGGATCAACAAAATGCTTCCTCAACAAAGGCACATAGAACACCAGATACATCAATGCCAACTCTGATGACAAATTGACCACATAGGCCATATTACCAGCATGCTTTAAAATTTGATATGGGTCCACATACCAAGTACTAAGCTTCCCTTTTTACCAAATTGCATTTACCCTTCATTGTAGAAACTTTCAAGTAGATCTAATCAGCAACGTCAAATTCGAGTTCCTTTCTCCTTATATCCAAATAGAACCTCTGACGAATTTAGTCAGCCTTCATCTTTCCACAAATAAGTCTCACTATATCCATTGCCTCAAACACCAATTTGGATTCTAGAATCTATTTCTCTTTCATGACATGAACCTGGGTCTAGCCATGACCTGACAAATATGACACCTAAAGAGGTCCTATCCAAGCCTCTTGTTCATATCATAATCATACATAAGGTAAAATAATAAATTCATAAGAGAGTTCTAAGTGGAACATATTAATATAAAAGTCATAGTTTTTCTCAGGGTAATTACAATATCTTTAGTCCCAAACATGCCTCTACATCATAGATCTTGGCGGGGTCTAGAACATGTTACTAGCTCACCCTCAAGATAGAATAAAAAATGAGAACATAAAAGTCTCAACATGGAAGAATAATATGAGCAAGACTTGTACTCGAAGCTTGAAAACTCCCCAACAATCTTCAAGAAAAATCAAACTCTAGATATGATATAGAGGAATAGTAGTTGTCAGTCCCTATATGGTTAGATCATGTAGGCAAAGATGTATGCATTGGTATGTGTAATGTACTAAGTATGTAGGTATCTCATGCATAAAAGAACATCATAACATAATATCAATACGCATTATCATAACAATAGAATAAGGACAAGATATAACTATTCAATGCATATTTAAAACCTCGAGTAGAAGTATCATAAAACCCTTCATTACCTAGCATACATATGTGAGAATAAAAATATAACCAACAATAAGACCATACAAACTATTATATGGAATCATGATATTCCCTCTATATCGAGCAAAAGAGGAGTCTACTTTGCCAAGGTAGACTCAATCCTCACCCCATAGGCTATATCCTAGCACGTTGAGAATCACATATACATAAAAATTCCACCATTTAGGATCTATCTTAGCACGGTGAGTATCACTTTAACATAATGCTATATGGATCTATTAGCTAGCCTTATAGACATATAATCATAAACCTATGGTGGCATGTAATTATGAGACTTGAGGATTTATGGAAGGACCCATCGGGATAGCCCTCCTCACATAAACTAATTTGGTGCTAAGTCAAATCCCATGAAATATATAATCATACATATACATAGTTTTCAACATAATTCATATTTTATCAAAAATATTATTTTTATAGCTTGTAAAATAGGCATCATAACTTCATGAAAACATCTTACATCATAGGAATAGTTCATCTACAAAATCTTTCATATAGTGTGGGTATACTCCCCATCTTATCATCATTTCATCAACATTTAGGATCTTCAGTCACCCTCATCATCGTAGCATTATCATCATCTTCATCATTAAAATATACTTTCATACATAGAATTATATTCATGAAAATCTTAACTTTGTCATAGGAATTTAGGGTCATGTGTGGGTTCATGAACAGTTGGGTGAAATCATGCAATTAGATGAAAATCACGTATGAATCATGTAAATGAAATCAATTTGGATCATTAATAAATGAACTGACATCATTTCAACAAGCCCTAATCATCAAATACTTAAAATCACGTACTTTCATTTGAAAATCATAGAAGTCATATAATTCTTCATAATTAATGCATAAAAAAGTATATTAATCATGTAATAATTATAATCCAATTATTTGGAATGTCTTCATAAAAATCTATAGAAATCCATGCTCAAACTTTGAGAAAAGGGGAGAACTGAGTTGGACTTCATAGATGAATCTAATTCTTAAATGAAGCCCTACATACCTCAAGTGGGAAGCTTTAGAAATTGAGATGAATAAACCTTGAAATCCTTAGCAAAAACTTCAAATCCAAGTCCAATGGAGTCATTTCTTAGAGAGAGAAAATTTTAGAATTTAGAGAGGAATTTAAGAGTGAATGAGATACATTGAATTAGGAATAGATTTTATAGGAATTAAATTGGTTAAGTTAGCTAGAAGGGTAAAAACAACATAGTTTAGGAGTAAATGGATTGGAAGTGATAAAAAAGCCTTTCATTTAAAAACTATTGGACCATCTATTAGCCACTATTTATGGCTTGTAATCCACTCAATGGGTCGTGCATTGGCTCTACAGGGCATGGTCCAAAAAATTGAGCCGCTGGAATTTGCACTATAGAATCATGAGCCCATATTATGATCCATAGTTTTGCTTATGGATCGTAGAACCCTTTCATTGATTCCCTCCAGACTAAGATAATTTTTCATCCTATAGGATCCCTTTCACAACCCAGTTTACAGGTCGTATTCCTAGTTATAAACCAAAAAGACCTTCATACAATGATTTTTAGTGACCAAAATTTTCCACCAACTTCAAGATCTCAACCACGAGACCTTTCCACAAGCCGTAGATTGCTCATAACATTAGTTTTGCATAGAATTTTTTCAAATTTTCTTTTTTCTAGCCTTTGCAGCATGTAGGGTGTTATAATATTACCCCCTTTGGGAACATTCATCCTCGAATGAGACAAAAGCAAGCTTGAGTAGCATATAAACATAACCATCAACCATCATGAATGCAAGAATACAACTTAATCATTAGTTTCATAAATTCATCAAACTTATGCATCAAATATCATTAAAAAAATAGTCTCATAATCATGCATGCATGCAATATGACAAGAAATATGTATTCATGAAAATTTGGAAGAATAGATCATATTTTAGTACCTTAGGCTTGAATAGAAGGAAAGAGGTAAGGATATCATTTTATCATGTCCGCTTTTGCTTCCTAAGTAACACTATCAACTTGTTGGATCCTTCATAACACTTTGATGGATGCTAATTCCTTATTTCTAAATATCTTCACTTGTTGGTCCGAAATCTCAACTGGTACTTATTTATAGGTCAAATCTTCCTCGATAGTTATGCCAATCAAATTCGTCGTAAGACTCATAATGATCAACTTGACAATGAAATAATGGAATTAGGACTACCCATAAATTTTCTCAGCATTCACATATGAAACACCTGATGAACCATGGCTAACTCCATTGTTAAATCTAGCTTTTAAGCTATTTTCCCAATTTTCTTCACAATCCTATGAGGTGTCACATATCAAGAATTCAACTTTCTCTTCTTGCCAAAATGTATTACTCCTTTCATAGGGGAAACCTTAAAATACACCCAATTAACTTCATCAAACTCAAGGACTTTTATCCTAACATCGATATATGACTTTTGACAACTTTGGGCAGCTTCAGCCTTTCCCTTTTGACCTTTACTTTCTCTAGAGAATCAAGCTCCAAATCTAGTCCAATCAAGGACATTTCTTTAACAACAAACTGTCCCACCAGTGACCTGTACCTTCTATTATACAAGGCTTCAAACAGTGCCATCTCAACACTCGAGTGAAAACTAATGTTGTAAGAAAATTCAACGAGGGATAGGTGATCATCCCAATCATTTTTTAAATCAAGCACACTTGTCCTCAACATATCTTCCAACATTTGGATTTTCCTTTCAGCTTTTCCAACCAACTGAGAATGAAACATGATACTTAGTTTTACCTTTGTACCAAAGTCCTTCTGGAAAGACCTCCAAAAATGAGAAGTGAATTGAGCAGATCCAATATTATAGACAATGGTACATCATGAAACCTTACTAATTCTTAGATGCAGACCTTAGCATAATCATTGGTACCATAAGAAGTCTTCAACACCAAAAAGTGGGTTATTTTCATTATTCTATCTATAACCACCCATATTGAGTCAAATTGCTGCCTAGTTTTTGGAGAACTCATAATAAACTCATCGAAAAATAGTAATTTGGGTTATCAAATGATTTCTTGTAATTGTTTTGTGTATGGAATGAGTCAATCATCAACTTATTTATTTTCTCCCATTTTCGAATAGGTATCTCAATATATTAGGCCAAACCACCCGATCTTTGGTGTACCATAAAAGAAAATACATAGAAAGATGAAAAGTGGAAGAGTCCTGAACTAAGGGCTCACCAAAGTGTACAACTAATTTGAAGTGTCAACAACTAGCCATGAGCCGATGGAGGAGTGTCTATCCTTACATGGTTAAATCAAGCAGGCAAAATATGCATTATGACGTTTGAATGTACTAAGTATAAGAGATGCAATGCAATACCAACATTTGAAAATATAATGTAGGAGTACATATGAAATGAAAGATGTATAATATAAGTTTAAGCATGCACAAGGAATATGACTCAATATGAGTGAGAGTATATACATAAGAACTCATAAGCAAAGTAATCAAACATAAGAATCATAACTTGTGGGAAAAAGACCTTAATCGACATTTAAGACCATATGAACTACAAGATGGAATCCAACATAACTCCCTACATTGGCATGGGGAGACCACTTTTCGGGTAGAACTCCGTCAACTTTGCATGCACCCTAGTAACATAAATGGCCTTCGTGGATCAATTAGCCTAACCTACAAGGACTTCTATAGTGGCACATAATTAATACGACAAAGAGTTTCTTCTAAGGTTCCCTTATCGAACCCCTCTACAATGTCACATTTGGGGCTAAGTCATCCCACGGAATCTTTATAACATAACTTAGAATCATAGGTAATAATCATAGGAATAGCTCAAACTTTAGAAACCACCAAGTGAGTATTGTCCTTTCATCTTTTGGGACCTATCTTAAACATCTTTAGGGAAAATATCATCATACATATATCTTCAACAACTTAGCTTTGAAACTCTTTTTTAGTTCCCTAATCATCATCATAAATCGTATACAATACTTTACTTTGAAAACTAGGTGGACTTTAGCTTTTAAAAGGAACAATCATAAATCACATGAGTCATAAGAAAATTTCTCTTTTAAAGGACCATCAAAAATACCCAACCTTTACCATCATTTACACCCAACATGAGGTGATCATAAATAGTTAAAACATGCATAAATACTTAGTAATATAACCATAAGACATCATGAGTATAATTTAGTAACTTGAAACATCATAAAATCAACAAAACATGCATAATGTCTCAATGGAACTTAAAGAAAAAGGTACAAAACTTGAAAATGACATAGTTTAGGAATAGAATTGATGGAAATGAAAAAATTACCCCTTATAAAAACTACCGGATCAAACTTACGAAACCCCTGCCATAAGTCGATCCAAGGGTCATAAGTTCCCTTCGTCCAATAATATATTTGAAATTCTGTAAAAAACTGACTTTTTTGGACCCAAAGCTACGAAGGCTTGTTACGGGTCATAACCTATTCCACAGGTTATCTCTCATAAGTCACTCTTCAGCAAATCCAAATTTCCTTCATGTTTGGTTCCTACTCAAAAAACCATCTACAGACCGTAAGTTATTCTACGAGTCATCACTTGTTTCGTGAGTTAACCCAAACTTGGAAACTTTTTCCCTTTTCTGAAGTCTCATAGTCTACAGGACAACCTATGTGCCATATGTGCACTTACGGGCTATAAGTCACTCCGTAAATCAGACTTCAGGTCAAATTAACACCAATTTTTCTGCACTCAGAGATCCTAAATTAGGGGTCGTTATAGACAAATAGAGAGTTGATGTGGGTTCGGGGTACTCTTTAAGGCACTTGGTATTATTTTCCCTAATCATATGAGGCTTATATATTAGTATTCTTATCATGTAGACGTTGTATGTATATATATCTTGACATGTATTCTTGGCCTGCATTTCTTTTTCACGTTCCATCTATACCACTTGAGACATTGTGACACTAGAGATTTCCCTATATAATATTTATGATGCCTAAAGGTATGTGGGATCTACGGGTATATTGGGACGAGTAAGGTCTAGTATCATTGGAATACTTGGCTATTGGGATGATTATGAGGAGTGGAGACCTGAGGATAGTTTTTTGGTATCATTTGTGGTATTTAATATTATCTCTCATGATTCTATAATGTTATTTACCAGTATTATTATTATGATTTTAATTTATACTTTGAATTTATCATTGATATGCATTTATTATGTGTTGCATTATACCATCCCTTGACCCAAGCAGGAGGCAAGGTAACACTTGTACAACACCTTGGGCAGGAGGCAAGGGTAATACTTATACAACACCTTCATCAGAGGTAGGAGGCAAGGGTAACACTTATACAACACTTTGACTCAGGTAGGAGGCAAGGGTAACACTTATACAACACCTTGATCCGGGCAGGAGGCAAGGAAAATACTTATACAACACCTTGACCCGGGTAGGAGGCAAGGGTAACACTTATACAACACCTTGATCCGGATAGGAGGAAAAGGTAATACTTATACAACACCTTGACCTGGACAGGAAGCAAGGATAATGTCAGGACCCAGATAGGGACCTAGATGTGACACGGTGAAGAAGAACCTGAAGGTCCTCGATCAAGCCATCATAGCATTATCACACACATCATCGGTTCGAAAACGCAGAAAAGTAAACATATATCACATAATTCTAAGGGAAACGGGGCTTTGGACTCAAGCTATGGGGATGTTAACGGGAATGGGATGAGCATGAATCACATAGCACATAGCAAGTATTTCTATGGGGCAAGTAAGTAGGACTCAAGCTATGGGGGCACACCGGGGTTATGGGACTTTCCACATAAGCACATTCCCAACATTCACAATCTCATCAACATAAGCATAAGCATAATCGAAACATCATTTCCATAACATAATCCCAATAGTTATAACAACCCAAAATAAGCATAATACAATGTACAAGAGTATAGTATGTCCAACAATGCCTCTACAAAGAAAGAGTGGGGTCTCGACATAGTTTGGGGCTTACCCTCAATATATGAAATAAGAAAGTAAACTAATACAAGGAAGAGGAAAGTAGATATTGCCCTTGGACAAAGGGCTCACCACAAGCAAATGGCTTCAAGAGAGTCACTCATCGTGCAAAGAAAGATAGAGATCATCATCGGTTCCTACATGGTTAGAACATGTAGACAAGAGTATGGGTTAGCACAATAATGCACTAAGTATGCGGGCATGCAAATGCACTTGCACATGAACCTATAACAACCTACATGGCAAGGGCATATATATAGAAGTAAATATAAGAAAGAACAATATATCAATATGCCATAATGCTTAGTATAGAGGGGATGGACCCATAACTGACATCCAAATCCATGTGAGCTACAACAAAAACTTGCCCAATGAGGCCTCCCATTAGATTGGAGAAGATTACTTGCCAAAGGTAATCTACACCACACCTTACGGGCCTCCCATTTCGGTGTGATGGCTACCTTCCTT
>JBCEWC010012541.1:0-15775 GCA_038996855.1 Solanum aculeatissimum | reverse complement strand
AAATGACTAGACCCTTGGAATTGGTAAAATAGCTCATCTATCCTTGGTAGAGGATATTTGTTCTTTATGGTGACTTTATTGACCTATCGGTAGTTGATGGACATTCTAAGTAAGCCATTCTTCTTCCTTACAAATAACACCGGTGAACCCCAAGGTGACTTGAGAGATCTAATAAAACCCTTCTACAATAATTCTTTCAATTGATCCCCCAACTCTTTTAACTCTGTCGGGGCCATATAGTAGGGAGGAATAGAAATTAGTTGAGCATTTAGGAGGAGGTCAGTACCACCATCTATCTCCCCTTCGAAAGGGACACCGACAAGTTCATCAGAAAAAATCAAGAAACTCATTGATGTCACGACATGGATAGGGGGCCTATATGTGACATGGAAAAAGAGGACCCAAAGACCCTCGATCAAGCCATTATAGCATCATTACACACATCATTATTTTGAAAGCGCGGAGGCTAAATACATAGCAAGTGAGTTCTAAGGAATTGGGGACTTGGGACTCAAGCTATGGGGACAATGTCGGGGATGGAATAAACATGCATGCACATAGCACATAGTCATTCACAATACCCATCATTCGAGTCAATATCATAATAAGAGGACATGATAATAAACCAAGCTAAATAGTATCATATTACATAACGAAATATCCAACATACAAGTCAAACGTACAAGAGTATGGATTTGTCCAACAATGCCTCTACATAGATGAGCAGGGCCCCGACAAGTTTGAGGCTCACCCTCAAGACATAGAAAGTAAATACATAAACTAAAGTGGTAGATAGATGGTGGCTATTGCACTTAAACAAGAGGGCTCACCACTAGCAATTCTTCAACAAGATATCAAGCGTCGTCCGGTAGAATTTATAAGTCACCCTCGGTTCCTACATGGTTAGATCATGTAGACAAGAATATGGGTTAGCACAATTAAGCACTATGTATGCGGGCATGCAATACATATTACAAGTATAGTATGACCAAGTAACATATCAAGGGGACAAGTATATGAAAGGAATGTACATAGCCAAGGGGTTGTATAACAATATACCATGCCATGATGCATGAGATACAATCTTATGATCATATGTAGCGGGGATGTAACCTCAACCGATAACATGAGTGACCTGAATGAGCCACTATCTGGATCTAGTTTACGTGCCAAGTAGAACCCAAGACACCCTTAAGCAAGGGATAGCATGACATAAAATCCCTATCCAAGGATTTATATGCCCATGGTGGCACATGGTTTGATGGAATGGGCGGGGCCTTGGAGATACCCCATTTTTTCACCCACTCCCTCGGTGCTAAGTCTCATCCCACGAGAATATGTATATATATATATACATGCAACATTTAAAACAAGAGACTAACATTCTTTCAAAATCATGCATCATTAGTCATATCGAAACCATTGTTCAAGAATCATGTTCATGCTTAGGCCGTAGGCCAACAAGAGTTTCCAAAATATTTCATGATCATTCTATGTCAATGCAATAGGAGTAGCTCATCTACATGGGCTTGCAAGCAAGCAATCAAGTCATATCAATATGGTGCAAGTACCCAATATGCTCAAAGAGCTATGGCAAGGGACTATGTGATTACAAGTCAAAATATTACATGAACATGAGTTTTAATCAAGATTTTCAATCAAGGGTTCCAATGGAACAATAACCATGCACATATCATGAATGAGATACAAGAACATGGGTAATGGAATCAAGACTTTATTTTCACAATTTGAAAGATATATTATCATAAGTCATGTCGAAATCCATGAATAAGTCATAATGCAAGTTACCCATGCTTAACTAAACCATGAAAAGGGACATACAAGTTGATAAATTAGGGTTTCAATGAACATTCATGAATTCAAGCTTAAAATCATGTTTAAATCACCTAAAAACTACAACACTCAATTCCCAACACTAATCTACATCAATAATGGAAGAACCCATAACTCAATTTAAAGATTAAAATCAAATTTAAAGAGCTAGGGTTCTTGGATCTTTAAGGATGAAAGAGGATCCTTGAATCAAATCCTACATACCTTAATTTCACCAACAAATTGCAAGGTGAAACTTGGTCAAGGTTGTCTTCCCCAAATTCTTCAAGCTTTCTTCAATGGAGGCCAAGAGGATTTTAGAATTACACAAAGTGAAAGTAGGAGAGTTTGAATGGAAGAATGAGGGTTTGAGTATTGATTTATGGGTTTAGGAGACCTTAGGATACCTAAAAGGGGCTTAGGGAAATATTAAATCATGAAAGTACCCTTAATGAAATAGACTTTTCCAGTCTAAGCAGGGTCACACGGAGGTGAAACAGTGCCCATGTATCTGTCTCACGGTCCATCCAAATGTACCATCAAATCACACTTAGCCAAAATTTCAACGCAAACTCTCAGAGGACTTTCTAGATCACTTGACGGGACAACTTGGTGGGACGTTTGAGGGTTGACGGACCATCCCCCTGCCCCATGAACCTTGAATTATCTACCTATACCCACCACAGCTTGGCCAAGGTTCTGCCCCACTTGATGGGACACTTGACGGCTCGTCAAAGGGCTCACGGACCGTGTATTGGTCCGTGGCCTATGACTTGTCTCATGTGGTGGTTCCTGGCTACCCCTAGCTCACTGGACCTCCACACCGGGCCCCACACAAACTGTGACAAGTTTCACGGACCGTGGCGCTAACCTTGGCCACTTTTCACGGCCTATCTCCAATGTCTTCCGAATTTCAGGCAGTCCCACTGTTTAGGCCATAACTTCCTCATCCGAACTCCGAATTGAGGGAAACAAGTTGCGTTGTGAAGGTAACTCAAAGAGATTCAATTTGATATATAGAATCACACACGGTTCCACCTGCATCATAAGTTATGTCCGTTCAAAGCCTACTGTCCAAACAGTCTCTCTAGGCCACCAATTGACCCGATTTGCGTTTGGCCACTTAAACTCAATCGGTGGCCACCAAACCTCAGTCATGACCAGTAGTACATCATACAAGACCAACCATAAGGAGTTTTTGAAAAAAATTGGGTTGTTACAATTGACCACTAGAATCAACTTAATAGGAGCGACTTTAGACTCAATGTAATGATCTCGTTGGTTATTTTTTGCCTTATCTATAAAAATTATTATTTTTCCCTTCCGTAAGTTTATTTGGTCCTATTTTAAAGTATTTGTATTGTTGGAATTGAAATCTTGAGGTTTAAAAGTGAAAATTTATGTTTGCACATTTTTCAAAGCTTAAATTATAGAAAAAGTGAGTTATTGTATCATTATATATTTCGGGTGTCGGATTGGAAATACATTAAATAATCTGGTGTATAAGAAGAGGTAGAATAGAATTTGAAGTTAAAATGATATTTTTAGGTCCACAGTTGTGTTTTTAGTGGTTTTTCATGATCAAAGTTTGACTTTGGTCATCATTTGGAGTTTGAAAGCTCAAATCAAAATTCTGGCAGTTCCAGTAGTCTCGGATGGTGAAACTAACACTAAAAATGATTTCATAATATTTTTTGGTGGTGCCGAGGGAAAATTTTGTATTGTAAGTTTTATACTAGTTTCATTGAGTGACCTTGGTAAATGTAGAAATGAGGCCTCAAAATAGATTTCTGATGTGTCTGGATTATTGTTTCTGGTATGGAAACATATTTGGTTTGTGTAATTCTGAGCCCAAATGAGTTCCAAGGGTTCGTTCCAAGATTTTCATGATGACTGGTGCATCTGGTTTCTGGTGCAATTGTGATACTTCTCCGCGTTCGCGCCTTAGCCTCCACATTGACGGAGGTATTGACTTCCTTCTCTCCATGTTTGCGGGCTAGGCATCCGCGTCACGGAGTGCAGGTTCTTGAAGTTACCCATTCACAAACCCCTGTCCCGCGTTTGTGGAGGTCTTCTTGGTGCAGTGCTCCGCATTTACAGATATACCCCCACATTCGCGGTGTACTTTTACGTTTGACCAGTTATTAAACTCGAATCACAATTGTTACTCCATTTTTAAACATTTCAACCTTTTGGGACAATGTTTGAAGAAGATTGTTGGAGAATTCTTTTGGGTAAGTATATCTAACATTATTTTAACTAATTTCCATGAGTTTTATCTTGATTTTGTCTTGAATTTTATGATTTGGAATGTCCAAAATTAGGGATTTTTGGCCTATAATTTTTAAACATTAAATGGTGATTTCTCCTTCGATTTGAACCTCATTTTAGTGGGATTTTCAGCCATGGATTCCATTTTTCTTGTATAACCTGATTTTAAAGTAAAATTCCAGATAAGGGACCTTCAAATTTTAGCCCTAATTTTTTTTTTATCATTTTGCACCTAAGCCTAATTTGTGCCAATATGGGTATCAAAATGCACCTCTTGACTCGTAGTCTCTATTTTTGATAGTGATTGATCAATTCGGAGATTGTTTGGAGCTTTGTATTGATTGGAAGCTTATCCGAGTGCAGTGATATTGAGGTAGGTTCGAATAACCATTTTTGGGACTGGTTATGAGTTATTGATCATGTTTATGTGGTAATTGTGATATCTAGATTGAATCATAAGTAATTGGATTCGTATGTTAGAACTGTGATTTCAGCTATGTTGAAAATTGAAACATTCTGACACTAGGGATACCCCTATATAACACCTATAATGCCTTGAGGTACTTTGGGATCTATTTGTATATTGTGATGAGTGAGGTTTGATATTATTGGTACACTGAACTATTATTATGAATATGAGGAGTTCAGACATGAGGATAATTTTATGATATCATTTCTGGAACTATTGTTATTATACATGATTCTATGATGTTTACTTACCGATATTGTTATCATGATGTAATTTGTGCTTTGAATGATATCATTGACATGTATACACTCAACATTGTACTGTAACACCTCTTGAAACTTACCACTTCTCAAGCCCATTGACCCGGGCAGGAGGCAAGGGTAATACTTATACCACTTTTCAAACCCCTTGACTCGAGTGGGAGGTAAGGGTGAAATATATATCACACTTCAAACCCCTTAACCCGGGCAGGAGGCAAGGGTGAGATATACCATTTTTCAATCCCTCTCCCTTTTTCACCATGGATAGGTGGCAAGGTTGGGATACTGTGATATCCTTGACCACGAGCAGGTGGCAAGGTTGCATTCATACATCTCCTATGCATCACATGATTAACTACTTATGCTAGTTTATCTGAACTCATCTATATGTATGTATAGTGTGTACTAACATGTTGATGTAGATGGTAGAGACTTTTAGTTATTATATACTTGTTCGCTTTCTCTTATACAATTAGTTGAACCTACTGGGTATATTTTGGTGTACTCACCCCACTTTGTTTCCTCCCTATAGATCGAGCAGAGGAACCCATACAGGGTAGTTGATTCATTGTAGCAGTGTTATTCTCCATCTATCCTGATCTTAGTAGTGAGGCTAAAACTTTAAGTATTCGTGGATCTTTGATATTTCGGTTTGTTTATTCTATTTCAGACCATGTATTAGATATTGAGAAAACATTGTATTGTCATATGAGACAATTGTATTTACTCTTTTGCACTACTTTAGATGCTCTTGTACTCATGACTCCAGGTTTTGGGATTTCTTATGATATGTTGTTACGATTTTTGCTTAACTTTATCCTTCTTTAGTGGTGACTTGATTTTGGGTCGTGACAAGTTTGATATTAGAGCTCTAGGTTTGTTGGGCTCATGAGTCAAGAGCAGGGTGTCTAGTAGAGTCTCACAAATCAGTATGTTGACAACCATACTGATCTTAGGGAGGCTATAGAGCACTTGATGGGAAAGGATTTCATGTCTTGATTCTATTTGTGCATTTTCTTCATAGAAGCTATTTTGAAAGTGTATATTCTACTCCATCCTCACAGATGCCAATTACTAGATCTCTAGGATTAGTAGGAGATCCTGAGCCAGCTGATGTGGCTCCCACTTGTGGTCTAGGTAGAGGTCATGATAGGGCTAGGGCCGAGGACATGCTAGAGGGGAAGCTCGGCCCCAAGGATAGACTAAAATGGCTTCTCTAGTTAGAGCTAGAGAGGCAAGCAGACTATGTTTCACCATCTCCATCCCCTGATGCTACACCCTCACTTCACGACCTACTCCTACGCATAATGGCCAAACTTGAGGGGGCTCATGCGGCTCTAGTTAGTATAAAGCACAAGCTTCTAAAGTTGATGTCGCCCAATCATCCTCTATATTGAAGACAAGTGGTTGCTGTGAAAATATAGTACCTAACTAAGGTTAGGGTTGAATCCCACAGGGAATATGGTACAGACCGGGAGTAATTTTGAGTAATTTGAACAAATTAATCTACTTATTTCCCGAAGGGGGTATTGTAAAAGTGCAATAAATAAACCTAAACTACATCAATCAATTAAGTGCAAGTGTTGTGAAATCAGTGAGAGAAGAAACTAGGGTATTGTGTTTCCCATGAATTCCTAACTCAGTACAAGCATATAATTGTAACCTTTTGTAGTGTGTAGCATGTTAAAAACTTGTAAGTTATGTTTACCTAACTCTTTGATCCAGGAAAGAGGCAAATTTCACTGCATGATTTGATCCATCCCCAATGTGTTACAATACTAACCCTTACCTTTTGTCCCAATACAATCATCCCATGATTAGCTCAAGTTGATTAGACAAGAGGGATCACACCGAATCCTGTTAATTACCCTTTTTTCCCATTTTTTACCCCCTTGATCTAGTAAGTAAGAATTAGACAAGTTTTAACATTGTCCATTGTTAAAAACCATTCATAGCGAAGGGAACAATGAATACATACATGCACACTTTCAAGGATTACGAATTATCTGGATTTTACTTTGTTAGTGCTTCATGGTTCCCACAACCCTAGTTGTTAATTTAGCTATGCATATTAAATGTAGATGATGAAATCATGTTATGCAATAGCATAATTAATCACTTACTATGGTATATTGAAGAACAAAGAATCAAATATTTGTCACAACCCGGAAGTGGGGCCTAGATGTGACATGGAGAAGGAGAACTCGAAATGCCTCGATCAAGCCATCATAGCGTCATCACTTACATCATCCGTTCAGAAGCGAAAAAGTAAACACATAACACATAAGCTCTAAGGGAAATAGGGCTTTGGACTCAAGATATGGGAATGTTACCGGGAATGGGATGAACATGAATCACATAGCACATAGCAAGTATTTCTAAGGGGCGTGTAAGTAGGACTCAATCTATGGGGGCATACCGGGTTAGGAAACTTTCCATATAAGCATATTCCCATCATTCACAAGCCCAAAAAATAACCATAAGCATAATCGAAACAACATATCCAATATCAAATCCCAACATGGCATAATATCCAACATAACATAATACAACGTGCAAGAGTTTAGTTTGTCCAACATAGCCCCTACATAAAAAGAGTGGCGCCTCGACATAGTTTGAGGCTCACCCTTAATACATAAAGTAAAGACATAAAGAAATACTAGGATGATAGGAAAGTAGATATTGCCCTTGAAAAAAAGGGCTCACCACAAGCTATTAACTTGAAGATATCACTCGTCGCCTAACGGAAGGAAGAAGTCATCGCCGGTCCCTACATGGTTAGAACATGTAGATAAAGAGTATGGGTTAGCACAAAATATGTACGAAGTACGTGAGCATGCAAATGCACATGACAATATAACATGACCAAACAAGATGGCAAGGGCTCATACATATAAGAGAATATAAGAAGGAATAGTATAACAATATGCCATGGTAATCATGATGCATGAGGTGCAATAATGAATATAGTATAGAGGGGATGGAACCATAAGTGACATCCAAATTCATGTGAGCTACAATAAGAACTTGCCCAGTGTGACCTCCTATTGGATCGGAGAAGTTTACTTGCCAAAGGTAATCTACTCCATACCTTATGGGCCTCCCATTTCGGTGTGATGGCTACCTTCTTTACGACCCAGTCATTTCGGAAGGATTTCCATAACATATCATATCATATCATGTCATATCATATAATATCAAAGCATACCTTATGGGCCTCCCATTTTGGTAGCATACCTACGTTGGCACATAGTTTTGAGAAAAGAGTGGGACCCTTGGGGATAGCCCACTTACTACTCTAATCCTTCTCGATACTAAGTCATCATCCCACAAGAATACATATACATATATATGCTTTAAAATGGAAACTTGACACTTGGACATCAAATCATGCACACTTAGGCTTAAGAGCCAAAATCACTTTCATTACTCTCATGCATACTTAACAAGAGTCAAATACATTTCATAATCATGCTTCATTGGGATAAGAAGCCAAATCACTTTCATGTCAAAATTTATGCATAAGAGTAGCTCTATACTTTTCATATCATATTATGTTGGTGTAAACACCCATATTGCTCAAAGAGCCATAGCATAGACATTATGTGATCACATTCTTCTCATAACCCATACTTGTTCCAAAATCATAGCCATAAACATATTTGGGACTTAGCCCACATCAAAAGCTTCATAAATTCATGATCATGCATGCAAATGCCATGAGTGATAATAGGAATAGCATGGGTACTAGAATTCATACTTTAAATTCAAATCAACAGTAATCCATGAAAGATTCAAGTTAAATCAACCTTTAAATCATCATTTAAACACTACCCATGCATAATTCAAAAGTAAGGGACATGCATACTTTGACCTTCATCAATTCAAATGCAATTTAGTAAAATCCAAACTTAAATCAGCTTTAATTTACCTAATTTCTATAGCACATAATCCAATTCAAAGAAATGCCTCAAAATCTAAAGAACCCACAATTAAAGAAAGCTTAAATTCATAAATTAAAGAGGAGGGTTCTCGGATCTTCATGTATGAAAGGAATTCCATGAATAAATCCCACATATCTAAAGGTTAACCAAGAGAATTGGATGAATTAGCAAGAAAGGTGATTTTTCCCAATTTTCTTTAAGCTTTCATCAATGGAGGTCAAGAGAATTGAGAGAATTTTAGAGAGGATTGAAGAGTGTTTTAGTGAATTAAACAGGATTAGGGTTTGCTTTTAGGGGTTTAGGAGACTTTAGGAAGGTTGAAGTGTCATAGGATTAAACCAATTTATAAAATTACCATTAATGAAATGGACTAAACCACTGAACACAGTGCCTCACGGAGGCTAGCAGGGGTCGTGTACTAGCTCATGGACCGTGGGCCTGTCTGTTAGACCAGACTTGGTCTTGAGCCCAACCCTTGCACCTTGGAAACATTCGGGACCAACTCACGGGGCCCTTCACGATCTATGAAGGGTCACACGGGCCATGAAGTGGTCAGTGAGACCATACTTTATCCAAGGTTGGCCCCCGACCCTTGGGACCATAATAGAAAAACCCACGGAGGCCATCACGGATAGTGGACTACCAAACGGTCTGTGATCCAAGACTTAGACCACAATCCGGAACCCTATTCTAGCATACCTCCAAATACGGGCAGTCTCACTGTAAAGGCCATAACTTTTACATCCGATCTCCGAATTGAGTGAATCTAGTTGTGTTGAGAAGATAAATCAAAGAGATTCGATTTGATGTAAAGTAGCCCACACAATTCATCCTGTACCAAAATATATGACTCTTCAAAGTACACTACCTCAACCAGCCCTACACTTCACCAAAGCCACCCTTTTGAATCCGGCCACTTAGATGCAACCTATGGCTATCAAAATTCAACCATGACTAGTTTAACATTAACTAAGACCAACCATTGAAAAGTTAAAAAAATTTCGGGTTGTTACATCATCTCTCCCTTGGGAATATTCCTCGAATGGGATAGAACTACTGCTTGAGGACAACAATCAAACAAGAGACATTTTTAGCTGTAACTCAGAAGGATCAAGCATAATTTCAAAGGTCATTCAAAACTCATGTCAAAACATCATTTAAATCATTTTCATGCTCATGTATGCATGCAATTTCATGAAACTTAAGAAACAAGAATTAAGACCATAAAAGGGTAGAACCTAGTACCTTAGACTTGAGTTGATTGGAAAAGATAGACATATCTCTCCTTCATGTCCAACTCCGCTTCCCCCATTACACTCTTCGTGTCTTGGTTCCTCCAAACCACCTTGACCGAAGCTACCTCCTTATTGCGAAGCCACTTCACTTGTCTATCCAAAATTTTAACCAGAACCTCTTCATAGGTCAAATTCTCTTCAACCGTCACACTCTCCAAGGGTGCTATTGTCTTAGGGTCACCAACCAACTTCCTCAATACAGACACATGGAAAACCAGATGAATGGAAGTCTTGTCCAAAGGCAAATCCAACCTATATGCCACATTTCCAACCCTTTCCATTATAAGGTCCGACATACCGGGGACTCAATTTGCCCCTTTTCCCAAAATGCATGATACCTTTCATGGGGGACACCTTCATATACACCCAATCTCCAACACGAAATTCAAGATCCCTCTTCCTAATGTTCGAATAAGACCATAGATGACTTTGAGCCGTCTTTAATCTCTCCCTAATCAACTTCACCTTTTCAATGGCCTCGATTGCCAAATCCGGTCCTATCAAGGTTGTCTCACCTATTTCAAACCAACCAACCAGAGACATATATATCCTACCATAAAAAGTTTCAAACGGAGCCATACCAATGCTAGCATGAAAACTATTATTGTAGGCAAACTCAATAAGCGGTAGATGATCATTCCAATTTCCTTTGAGTTCCAACACACTAGCCCTTAACATGTACTCCAAGGTTTGAATTGTCCTTTTAGCTTACCCATTCGTTTGAGGATGTAATGCAGTGCTCAATTTGACCTTAGTCCAAGTCTTCTTTGGAATGACCTCAAAAAATGAGAAGTAAATTGAGTACCACGATCCAATATGATGGACCTCGGTACATCATGCAATCTCACCAACTCCCGAATATACACCTTGGCATACTCCTCGGCACTATATGTAGTCTTAACTGGTATAAAATAAGCCAACTTAGTCATCCTATCTACAACCACCCATATAGAATCAAATTGTCTCTGAGTACGGGGCAACCCAACAGCAAAGTCCATGTTCACATCTTCCCACTTCCAAGTAGAAATTTCAATATCTTGTGTCAAGTCACCGGGCCTTTGATGTTCCACTTTTACTTGTTGAAAATTAGGACATTCCGACACGAATTTGGCTATGTCCTTCTTCATACATGACACCAATACAACTCCCTTAAATCTCGATGCATTTTGGTAGATCCCGTATGAATAGAGTATTAAGAATTATGAGCCTCTTTCATGATAATCTCCCTTAATCCATCGATATCTAGAACACACAAACTGCTTTGGTATCGAAGCACACCATCTCCCCCTTGGGAGAAAACCTCAATCTTGCTATCGGCCACCAACTTCTTCAACTCTACCAAGGAAGTATCTAGGTCTTGTTTTTCCTTAACATCAACAACCAAGGAAGGGTTGGATCCACCTTGAACAAGAACTCTACCATTGTCGGATTCGGCCAACCTCACATCTAATCTAGCCAAACAATGAACTTCTTTCACTATTTCCTTCTTCCTCTCATCTACATGTGACACACTTCCCATAGAGCCTACTAAGGGCATCCGCCACAACATTAGCCTTGCCGGGGTAATAGAGGACGCTCATGTCATAATCTTTGAGAAGTTCCAACCATCTCTTTTGCCTCAAATTAAGGTCCCTTTGGGTGAACACGTATTTCAAACTCTTGTGATCGGTGAAGACATCCACATGGAGCCCATAAGAATAATGTCGCCAAATTTTCAAAGCAAGCACCACCGTCGCCAACTCAAGATCATGGGTTGGATAATTTTGTTCATGCACCTTCAATTATTGGGATGCATAATCTATAACCTTACCTTGTTGCATAAGCACACAACCCAAACCAATACATGATACATCAAAATATACCACAAACCCATCTAACCCATTTGGCAAAGTTAAAACCGGAGCCGATGTAAGTCGATCGTTCAAAGTATGGAAACTCTTTTCACATTCACTTGACCACACAAACTTGGCCTTTTTTTGAGTCAACTTGGTCAACGGGGATGCAATAGAAGAAAACCCTTCAACAAACCTCTTACAGTAATCGGCCAAACCAAGAAAACTTCGAATATCCAAAGAAATCAATAGTCTATGCCAATCCTTCACCGCCTCGGTTTTCTTGGGATCAACCTTAATGCCATTACCGAATACCATATGACCAAGGAAAGCAACTTCTCCCAACAAAAATTCACACTTGCCAAATTTGGCATATAATTGCTTCTCTCTCAAGGTTTGAAGATGCATCCTTAAATGATCCATGTGCTCTCGCTCACTTGGGGAGTAAATCAAGATATCATCAATGAAGACTACCAAAAAATTATCAAGGAATGGCTTGAACACTCAATTCATAAGATCCATAAACACCGTCGGAGCATTGGTCAACCCAAACGACATTACCACAAATTCAAAATGACCATAACAAGTCTAGAAAGTCATTTTAGGAATATCACACTCCCTTACCCTCAATTGGTGATAACCCGAACGAAGATCTATTTCTGAGAAATGAGTAGCTCCTTGGAGTTGGTCAAACAATCATCAATTCTAGGCAACAGGTACCTATTCTTAATGGTCACCTTGTTCAATTGTCGATAATCAATACATATTCGAAGAGACCCATCCTTATTCCTCAAAAACAACACGGGAGCACCCCAAGGTGAAATGCTCGGCCTAATATACCCCTTTTATAGCAAATGTTTCAATTGATCCTTCAATTCTTTCAAATCCGTCATGGCCATGCGATAAAGAGCGATAGAAATAGGTTGAGTA
The DNA here is from genome assembly GCA_038996855.1 of Solanum aculeatissimum. NCBI lineage: Eukaryota > Viridiplantae > Streptophyta > Magnoliopsida > Solanales > Solanaceae > Solanum > Solanum aculeatissimum. The sequence goes on along the minus strand of JBCEWC010012541.1, from coordinate 2,941 downwards.
TCCGAAAGGAGATTTATACCAAAGTCCACTTCTCTATCGGGAGGAATACCGAGCAAGTCCTCAGGAAACTCATTAACCACCAGAACTGATTCAAGCCTAGGTGACTCACCCTCCATATCTCTAACCCGCACAATGTGATAAATACACCCCTTACAAATCATTGTTTGGGCCTTGGGTAGGAAATAAACCGACCCTTAACCACAGAATTATTACCCTTCCACTCCAACACGAGTTTATTTCTAACTTGGAACTTGACTTGCCTAGTTCTACAATCCACCAAAGCATATGAGGCATACAACCAATCCATCCCAAGTATCACATCAAAGTCATACATCTCAAGTTCTACAAGGTCACCGGGGAACACTTTATGCAACACAGAGACCGGGCAATCGCGATACACTTTTCGGGAAATAATAGACTCACCCACGGGGGTATACACCAAATAAGGTTCCCTTAGAGTTTCGGGACTCAAACCAAATTTAATAGCTAATAGAGGAGTCACAAAAGATAAATTTATACCCAGATCAAGTAAAGCATAAGCATTAAAATCAAATATTTTTAACATTCCAGTCATGACGTTCGGTGCTTCCTCCACTTCTTGTCGGACATGAAGGGCATAAAATCGATTGTTCCTAGGAGCACCACAAACCAGAGCCTTCGATTTCCCTAGACCACTCGGAACTACTTGATCCTTTTCACATTCCTTGGACAATTAGAGATTTTGTGGTCCAAACCACCATACCCATAGCAAACTCTCGAAGCTCTTCTACAATCAACCTCATGATGCTTTACACATTGGACACAAGGGGGAATCCGTGGACCACCCCTATCTTGTGCCTTAGAAGGAGGTACCCTAGGATTAGCAACCTTCAAATTGAACCTTAGCCTTGTTGAAATCGGCCAAACCCACCACCACTTTTGGCATTAGAGAATCCACCATCAAACTGGGCCCTGTTTGCTTGATTCACTATCCTTTCCTTAAGATTTTCACCCTCATTTTTCTCGAAATAAGTCATGAGCCTTGAGATATCCATATCCAGGATAAGCATAGCCGTATGACACTCTTTTATAACTAAATCAGTTATTCTAGAGATGAACTTGTGCATCCTTGCACGGGGGTCAGATACAAGCATAAGATCATATTTAGAAAGCATAGAGAATTTGAGAGCATAATCTCTCACCGTCATACCACCCTGTTGAAGATTAATGAACTCAGTCATTTTGGCCTCACTAAGCTCAAGAGGAAAGAACCGGTCCAAGAAGGCCATTTTGAACTCTTCCCACCCAACCTTGACATCCACCATCCTCTCCACTAGCCATTGGTTGTACCACACTTGGGCCATATCCTTCAGTTGATATGTAGCTAACTCAGCCCTCTCCTCAGATTTAACCCCCATAATATTCAGCACCTTAGTGAGTTCATCAATGAACTCTTGAGCATCTTTATCCACCTTTAAACCAAAGAAATCCGGAGGATTTATCCGGGTGAAGTCCCTCACCCTAGAAGCCAGAATACCAATAGTTATAGGAATAACATGTCTGGCTTGGTTAGCCACTTCTTAGGTTAACATAGATACCATATTTTTGAACTTAGCATGAGATGCCTGTTCCAATACCGGTGCCTGAGGAGCTTGTTCTGTAAATGCAGGAGCTTGACGGGGGAAGGGAGCTCTTTTGGGAGGCATGTTCTGAAAGCGACAAGAATACCAAAGGTTTAGGAAACATATCATAATAGCTCACAGCACAACATAGGGAAGCAATGAAATGAGACAAATTCCTAAAACATCATCATAGCCTCTCGTTCATAGGAATGGTGCACATCACACCCATGAACAAGACTCTAATCGATGCGGTATCACACTCGTTGCCTAGGATTGATGATTTGGTTCACCAACTTCAAGGGGCTACTCACTTTTCCAAAATAAATCTTCGTTCGGGGTATCATCAATTGAAAGTGAGGGAGTGTGATATTCCCAAGATGGCCTTTCAAACTCGCTATGGTCATTTCGAATTTGTGGTGATGCCTTTTGGGTTGACTAATGCTCCGATAGTATTTACGGATCTCATGAATCAGGTGTTCAACCCATTTTTTGACAATTTTGTGGTGGGCTTTATTGATGAATCTTGATCTACTTCCATAGTGAACAAGAGCATATGGGTCATTTGAAGTTGGCCCTCAAAACCTTGAGAGAAAAAGAAATTGTATGCCAAATTTAGCAAGTGTGAGTTTTTGTTGGGTGGAGTTGCCTTTCTTGGTCATGTGGTGTCCGGTGATGGCATCAAGGTTGATCCTAAGAAAACTGAGGCAGTAAGGGATTGGCTTAGACCATTGACTCCTTCGAATATTAGAAGTTTCTTTGGTTTGGCTGGCTACTATAAAAGGTTTGTTGAGGGATTTTCATCTATAGCATCTCCATTGACAAAATTGACTCAAAACAAAGCCACGTTTGTGTGGACTAATGAATGTGAGAAGAGTTTCCAAACTTTGAATTATCGAGTTACATCGACTCCAGCTTTGACTTTGCCAAATGGTATAGATGGGTTTGTGATTTATTGTGATGCATCACGCATTGGTTTGGGTTGTGTGCTTATGCAACATGGTAAGGTGACAACATATGCTTCCCGACAATTGAAGGTACATGAACAAAATTATCCGACTCATGATCTTGAATTAGCGGCGGTGGTATTTGCCTTGAAAATTTAGAGTCATTACTTGTATGGGGTTCATGTGGATGTTTTCATCGATCATAAAAGCTAGAAATATATGTTCACTCAAAAGGATCTTAATTTGAGGCAAAGGAGATGGTTAGAACTTCTTAAAGATTATGATATGAGTGTGCTTTATCACCCCAGCAAGGCCAATATTGTGGCGGATGCTCTTAGTAGACTTTCTATGGGGAGTGTAGCACATGTGGATGAGGGAAAGAAAGAGGTAGCAAAG
>JBCEWC010012540.1:0-15775 GCA_038996855.1 Solanum aculeatissimum | reverse complement strand
ACAACAAGGATGATCTTCTCCAAATTTCTTCAAGCTTTCATCAATGGAGGTCAAGAGGATTGAGAGAATTTCAAAATAGATTGAAGCGTGTTAGAATGAATGAAAAGGGTTTAGGGTTAGATTTAGGGGGTTTAGGGGACCTTAGAAAGCCTAAAAGGGGTATAGGATCTAATTAAATTATGAATTAACCATTACTAAAATGGACTAATTAACTGAAATAGTATCACACGGAAGGCTACAGTGTTCGTCCATTGGTACACGGTCCGTGTACCTGGCCATGTAGCTAGACATGATCTCGTTTTCGGGTTGAACTCTCAGGAGACTTTTTGGATCACTCCATGGGGGGTCTCACGGACCATGCACTAGTTCGTGGAGTATCACTTGGTCTGGAGTCAATCCCCGAACACTTTCCAACTTTCTGCCCCACTTCACGGGACCACTTACGGGTCGTGAAGTGTCTCACAGACCGTGGGGTGGTCCGTAGGACTTGATTTGGTTCTTGGCTGGAACCGTGGCCACCTGGAGCCCATTGGAACATCCCACGAGCCCCCACATGGACCGTGGACCACCAAACGGTTCGTGGTCCGGCCCTTAACCAAATTTCAGAACCTTGTTTCCAGCGTCCTTCCAATTACGGGCAGTCTCACTATTTTGGCCATATCGTTCACATACAAACTCTGAATAGAATGAAATTAGTTGCATTGCAAAGATAACTCAAAGAGTTTTAATTTGATATATAGAAACCCACACAATTCATCCTGTACCAAAAGTTATGATCCTTCAAAATACACTTCCCAACCGGCTTCACAATCTCACCAATTGGTTCGTTTTGAATCCGGCCACTTAAATACAACTCATGGCTGCCAAAATTCAACCACAACTAGTTTAACTCTAACCTTGACCAACCATTATGAATTTTGAAAAATTTTGGATCGTTACAAGGAAGGTAAGTTCAAACACTTTCTCTCCATGTTGAAGCAACTCTCCATCAACATTTCATTGATTGAGGCATCGGAGAAGATGTCTCGCTATGCAATGTTTATGAAGGATCTGGTGACTAAGAAGCGTACTGTGAGTCAAGAGCTCCAACACTGCAGTATAATTTCTACTAGATTCTTGGTGCAAAAATGTAAGACCCAAGTGCATTTACCATTCCTTGCACCATAGGTTATGTGGAGTTTGCAAGGGCACTATGTGATCTTGGTGCCAGCATAAATATGATGCTCCTTGTGATCTTCAAGAAACTTGGTCTAGCAGTCCCTATTCCGACAAGCATGAGACTGTTGATGGTTGATAGGATAGTGAAGAATCCTGTAGGGATACTTTATGATGTCCTTGTCAAAGTTGATAGGTCCATATTCCCTACAAACTTTGTGATCCTAGACTGCAAAGTCGACTTCAACATCCCAATAATCTTATGAAGGCCTTTCTTAGCCACTGGACTAGCCCTAGTGGATATGGAGTCCAGCCAACTCAAGTTAGGATTAAACAATGAAGAAGTTGTCTTCAATGTCTGTCAGACGATGAAAAGGTCAGATGAGCTCAAGATGGAAGTGTGGGTTGTTGATAAATTATGAGCAATCAAGAAGTCCATGTCATGCCGTGATAATAAATCAGACGCTTCTTGGGAGGCAATCCAAGTTATTTGATGTAATAGGATAGTTGTCGTTTACTTTTTAGTTTTAGAATGTTAGGTAGTTTTGATATTCAGAAGTTTTCTTATAAATTTTGAACAATGGAATGGTGGAATATAGGGTAATAGTGTGTTTATGCAGGTTCTGCAGGTGCAAGGCCAAGTCAGCCATTTTGGGTAAAAAATCTAATTCTACGACTAATTATACGGGTCGTACTTCATTGTACAACCCATATACCAGCTCGTAGAACCCTCCAGTGAGAAAATATATGTGCACTCCAGTCCACCAGCCAACTTGATGATCCGTAGATTAAAACACGAGTCGTGAATGGGGACGTGGACCCCAGGTAAGTTTTTTTAATTTTAACCAAGTGTTAGAAGTACTCTATGAAACCTTCTTACGAGTCATGTCTAAGTCCACAACTCGTACAAGGGATCGTAGAGTACAGGTCTCAAACTAGAATTTTAAGCCCACACGAGACCACGATCTATGAGCAGTGGAACATTCCACAGCCCGTAATTGGGGTTTCGTGAGGCTTGGCCCAGTAACTTTAGAATCTTACATGATTGATATATAAATAGGTTCAAAATTATTTTAACCCTATATTCAACTAAAACATCCCAAAATAGCCCTTCCTCATCCGTCCCCACATCGGTCTAACCCCTACGGCCTTAGTAAGAATTTTGATGACCCTTTTTCTAGGGTTTTTCGGCCCACTCTTTGTTCCCCTTTGTAAATTTCAACCTAATATACATCATTTTGGTAAGTTTTCGGTCCCTAAAGCCTGAATTTATCAAATTAGTTGTAAATTTTTGTTGACTATTGATTTGAGTGGGGGTTTGTACCATTGGGTGAACTAGTGATATTCTAATCTTGGTAATTTATCAGGATATCGATATGATTGCCTAGGTTAGGATTGAACTAGTTAGTCAGAAAATTATCAGGTAGCCAATTTCACGCTTAGTATGTTTAGACCATTGAATTATTGTATGGTTAAACATTTGAACATAGGTCGGACTGTTACGATCACATGCTAAATTGCTTTTGATGGGGTCATTTTAAAGTAAAATGCATGTGGAGATGGGGATTTATGGATTAGAAAACTATGTAGGGTGTGTGAGTCCAGTGTGATGTTTAAATTGCTAAAAATTATTTGTTCGGGGACTCGTATGACGGACTTGGCAAAATTCAAATTTTGGAAACAAGTTCACAAGGGTTTTCTATGGCCCGTGGAACATTTCATGAGCCATAGTTAACCCTCATGAAAAGTTCCAAAAACTAAAGTTTCTGAGGTTTCATCAGACGAGACCTTCTATGAGTCGTAGAACAATCTATGATTCGTAGATAGGTCTCGTAGAGTCCCACCTGTGTGATACCTAATCTGGGATCATATCTATAACCCAGTACATGACTCGTAGACTATGCCACAAGTTGTACCTGGTCTCATAGACTATTCCAGTAACTTAAAATTTCTTAACATTACACTCATGAGACCCATTTATCGCTTGTAGTTTGTTCTACGGCTCGTAAAAGGGTACTCGTAGACCCTTATTTTTCCAGTCCAATTTTGATGCTTGTTTTTTATTTTCAATTCTTGGGACTAATTGGTTTTGTGAATATGGTTTTGCAGGTACCATGGCTCCGCGACCAAGGAAGGATGATATCGGGGCCATGATGGATCGCCTACATAACGAGCCCACTAATTCTGAGCATGCCCCTTAGTCTAGTGGATCGGTAGAGGAGCTTGGCATTTAGCTAGATCCAGAATTTAAGCCACGAAGACTCGAGCTACTACTAGGCAAGCTACCACATAAGCAATCGTGGTCTGCCCTTCCTAGTATGAAGAGGGAGGAGACAAAGCCAGTACTAGTATACAGATGACCTCTTTGAGAGAAGGTCCGAGCCTGGATCTAGGGAGGGGTCAATCTCCATCTCATCTTTAGCCTCTTGAGTACCAGATATATCACCAGATTCTTGAGCCAGAAAATGGTGTGTCGGGGGCATATGGGCCATCTATAAGGAGGATATACAATAACCTGCTCATTTTATCTTTAAGGAGAAATGAGTCATTACTATAGGACTCGATAGTGTCCCAAGGATCGAGGACACTAGAATTTTCTACCGGTTCTAGTGGTTGGCACAACTAGTAAGGAGGTACTCACTGATATTGGTGAGAGAGTTCTTTGCCTCATATGCTACCAAAGTACATAGCTCTCTTCCCAAGGGGAAAAAGCCTCTATCCTAGCCGAGATTGGAGGAGGTGATGGTTATAGGCCAGCAGATGGATATCTCAGAGAAGACTATCCATCGGATGCTATTTGGGCCCGAGTTCTCCGCCCCCAGATTCATAGTAGAGTTTGATCGTAGAGTGGGGAAAACTTGAGAATTGGGTGTGATGAGGGACCCAAAGCACAGAGCAGCTTTGATGAGATGGGTTGCTGACAATAAAGCAGTAGAAAGGCCCGACCTCATATGGATCACCACGTTAGTAAAGCCTAGAGTTAAGGCTACCCTCAGTTTCTCCAACAAGTTCTGGGAGAGTAGTTTGTTCACAGATTCGGCCAACACTTGCAGATAACACACTCATGTCGGACCGTCCTATTCTAGTAGTCAGCATCTTGGCTGGTTATGATATTGATTAGGCTGTAATTATTTCAGAGTAGATCCATAAGGTGGCCCTAAAGAGCTCCACGACCATCCCCTTCCCGTGCTTGATTCACCAACTATGCTTAGCAGTGGGGGTGGATGTTATTCACAACGTGGACGTGTTGGTAGAGGTTCAGTGTAAACTTGATGCTAGCGTGATCAAGGCTGATGATAATCCAGTTGCACTCCAGCGAGCACCGAGGCCACAGATACCTATGTCAGAGAAGTTCGCTCCAGTGCCTCTCCATGAGCCATCTACTATTGTTGCTGCACCTACTACCATGAGGCCCACACAGGTTGAGATCAATGTAGAGAGGGGGTCCTCTACTGATATTCCTTCTTCAATGGCCACAATATCTACTTTAGTACCCACAGGCATTGCCTTTATGTCTGCGGCAGCATTTCAAGCCTTGGCACAGCAACAGGCCCGCACTGAGTCACAGTTGACTCAGTTGTTGCAGCAGTTGAGACCCTAGGTCTGCCAGGTTGTCTCTGAGGTGGAGACCTGCATGTATGCATACACGGTTGCAGCTATCAAGGAGAATCTCAGTCTCGTGAATACCTACATAGATACATTTGAGAGGTGGGTCCAGCAGAGCCTCAATACAGTGAGGCCTTTAGATGTGACAGTTATCCAGACGGAGCTTCAGCAACTATAGGCCCAGATGAGTGCAACACTGGCTATCCCTTTTTATATGCCATTGACCTTTACAGATGAGCCAATGGTTGATTTGTTCACTCCATAGGAGCCACCTTTGCCTTCCATTACAAAGAGGACCCACACAGATGATGCTGATACTGTGCTCTTCGAGATGGGGCTAACAGAGGAGAAGGAGCTTAACCTTTCCTGTGCCAGATCAAGAAAGGATGAGGAGATGCGTCTAGCTCGCGAGCGTGAGAGAGTGAGGGGTGTTGGCCCCTCAAGACAGGCTCCTACTGGCGAGGAGTCTACCAATCATGTGTAGGGTGGACAGTCTCAAGATTAGTGAGGCGCTTTGGTGCTTAGGTATATTCTTTTAACCTCTATTCTTTACTTTTGATACTATACGCGCATTGGGGATAATGCACAACTTTTTCGATTGGGGTGTGGCTAGTTATATGCCTCAGTGAAGTTTGAGTAGCCTTGGTCTGTAACTATCCCAATTTTTGATCCAAAGAGTTTTCTTGCCTATGTTTTGTTTCACTGCTGATATTTATTTTTCTGTTGAATCAGCATGTTTAGGATGTTTAGGTAGTATTAGTAGCATTCAGAACTTAATCCATGGTATAGTATATTTTTGTTTAAATTATAACCACCAAAACAATTTATGTTTAGTTAGTTTTGATTGTAACCTTGCATGATTAGTGGTCTGACAGTGCTTGTTCTGATAAGTTTGGCTAAATTGTGATAAAAAACATGATCTGATAGTCTCTATTAACTTGTAAAGCAGTGCCATGTGTGAGTGAGTTTAGTTGCATGATTTAGTACTGTGTTTCAATTCAGAACTTGACCTGTTACTCTGAGTTATGTTGTAGATTAGTTGGTTAGGAAAGGATCTTAGGCCGTTGTTCATAATAGTCTACTTAGCTTGAAAATAACTTACCAAATGTGATACGTATCTCTTGATCCTTGTATTTGAGCTTGAAATTGACCTCTTGATTGTAAACACCTAAGAAACCTTACCCTAATTGATTATTTAAGCCTAAAATTGGCCCTGGTCCTTCCTTGAACATTGTGCACCTTGACTGAGGCAAAAGGTCTAAGTTGAGGGTGTCTATAAAAAGTAGCCCTGATTTTAAGGATGGATAATGTGCACCTCAACTCAGGCTAAAAGCCTAAGTTAAGGGTGGCTAGTGAGGAAAAAGTCATAAAAAGGGGAGAAAAAACTAGTGTTGCAAAAAGGGAAGAAAATAAGGAATTGGGTGCCGAAGAAAAAAATAAAGAAGTGCCTAATCAGTGTCCTAAAGAGAAAAAGAATTTGAAAAATAAAGGAACTGTGTAAAAGAGTGAAAAATAGGCACCCTAGAATGTTCAAAATAGGAGAAAAAAGGGAGAATGAATTAAAAGATAGGTTGGTAGGGTGAAAGTGTAGAAAATGGAGTGTCACGTAGGGCCATTGGGAACCATGATGAACTGACAAGGCAAAATCGGTTAACGTGTAATTATTGAAAGGTGTGTTAGGGCATATTAATTATTCTCTTCACGTTAATTGATTTTTTACGGTGGACAATATTAGAACTCATCTAGTATTACTTGCCGAATCAAGGAAGTGACGAATAGGAAAAGAGGTAATTAACAGGAGGCGATTGAGCTTTTTCTCATCTAATCAACTTTACCGGATTAAGGGGAGGTTGTAATGGGATTAAAGTAAGGGTTAGTAGCGTCACACCATGGAGACGGATCAAGTTTTGGGGTGTAATATACCTATTTGCTGGATCAAAGACTCAGGTTACCCTAACTTACTGTCCTACACCTACACACTAGAAAATAATTACATGTGTTTGATATTACCAAGTTAGGGAGTCATGGGGAACACTTCACCCTAGTTATCTCTTCCACTAATTATTCATTACTTATATTCATTTAGTTTTATTTAAATTCTTGTCTTCAACCCCCATTTTCTCAGGAGATAAGTAGGTTAATCACCTCAATGTACATTGAATTAATTTGGGAGTCTATCATATTCTTCGTGGGAATGCTCCTACCTCGGTTAGGTTATTTAATTGATGACCACTTTACCTCAAAAAAGAAGTGTGACTTGAGCGACATTATTGCTCGAAGTTATTTATCTGATCTTTCAGCTTCTTTGACTTGGAAAAATACCTCTCTAAAAAGGCTTTTTGTATTTCTGCCTATGTAATGATAGAGCTCTATGGAAGTTTGTTTAATCATACTATCACTTCACTTGTTAGATATAATGGGAAGACACGTCGCCCAATGGCATCCATGGATAGATTTTGATTTTCCATCATGCTCTTTCAGACGAATAATATTGTATAGATGATTATGTGGATCCTCTGATGGTAAGCCCACGAACAACCCTCTATTTTGCAACATCTGTAGTAACCCACTTGGTACGACAAACTTAGTATCCTCCAGTAAAGGAGGTAACTTGATAGCTCCGTTACATCCACTTCCACAGGGTCAAGTCTGTATGGATTCTACCCATTAGGAACTATTTGTTGGCCTTATGGTGGTGGATTCACATCCCCTAGTAGTGGTGGGTCTTGGTTATTCAGATTGAGTGCAATGATTGCAGCATTATTTGTGTTATCCTAGGCCATTATTCGCAACGTTCTCTGGATCAAATGGAGTCAAGGAGTTACCTCGACTACGAGTTCTAGGCATACACTACACATGTATGCTGAAACAAAATAAAAATAACAAAAACAAATATAATAAGGAAAATAAAAATTAACTCACAAATCACCCTAATTAAATCAATCTAAAAGTCGTATTCCTCGGCAACAGCACCAAAATTTGATCATGCCCACACCACACTTCCCAATGTAGATATAAACAACCATTGTTCAAACATAGAACCTAACAATGGTTAGGGTCGATCCCATGAGTAAGGTCTAGACTCGAAGTAATTAAAACAATTAGGATGAAACAATCAACTTATTTTCCGAAAGGGAAGTTGATAAAAAACATTAATTAAAACCAAAACTACTATTAATTAGTCAAGTGCAAGTGTTGTAAATTCAATGAGAGAAGTAAGTAGGGTATTGTGTTCCCCATGAATTCCTAACTTATAGTAACCAAATAATTATATCCTTTTCTAGTATGTAGCATACAGAACCGACAAGTTATGTTCACCTATCCCCTTGATCCGGGCACTAGATAAATTTCGCCACGTGACTTGATCCATCTACGGGTATCGCATTATTAACCTTTACCTTGTCCCAATATAACTATCCCTTGATCCATTTAGGTTTATTAGATGAGTGTACTCACATCGAATCTTGTTATTAATCCCTTTTCCCATTCTTTACCCCCTTGATCCAGTAAGTAACAATTAGGTGAGTTCTAATGTTCGCAGCACTTAAAAAGCATTAACAACAAAAAGATAAATAATACATGCATGCACACTTTCCATGGATAACGAATTATCTTATTTTTACTTTGTTAGTTCTTCATGGTTCTCACAACCCTAGTTGTGGATTTAGCTACTCATATTCGTTGTAGATGAAAGAATCATGTTATGGGTTTGCATAATTAAACACTTATTACAAAGAATTGAAGAACACAAAATCCAAAATCTTCACAAAAATCACAATATTATAGCTCGAAGATAAAGTCAAAAGTAATCCACAAGAAATCTCCAAGAACAAAGTAATAATCTTCAATCTCAAGTTCTAGACATTTTAACTACTCTCTATTTTTTTTTAAATCTAAAAACCTATTTATAATTAAAAAAAAACCAAATCCTAAACAAAATAGGAAAATTGAAATCGAGGTCTCTGACAAATATAGCTACAGGCCATAGTTGCATGCACGACTTGTAGACTGGCTTCGTGGATTGCATTCTTCATAAACTGTCTTTAATGTAGACACCCCTTTTGTATGGACCGTCTTTTGACCTACAATTCATAGCAGGTTTTGTCTAGTAACTCTCTAGAATTTCTATAAAATCTTTGATCCTCAAGCCACGAACTACTGTACGAGCCGTCAAATGGTCTACAACCCATCCTTGTAACACGTGGTTCCAACTTCTGAAAAGTTTCCTTTCACTAGATCCAACCTACGAAATCCATCTATGGCTCATGGAATGAACCACGACCCATAGAAGGTCCTGTAAAAACCCAAAAAGTTGCAATCTACTCAACTTAGCATAAAAACTCTGCGAGTCCTTTAATCCTGCAAAATCAATACAAAAACACATCAAACCTACTAACATCTCTATGATAACACATAAAATTTTAAGTTTGAAGAATCAAAAGTTCTGCATTTTGGTGGCACATCAAGTGGAATGAAGAAGGATATTGTTGAATTTGTCTCTAAGTGTCCAAATTGTCAACAAGTTAAAGTTGAGCACCAAAGGCTATATGGATTGGCTCAAAACTTTGAGATTCTCAAATGGAAGTGGGAGATGATCAATATGAACTTTATTACAGGCTTGTCGAAGTCCCAGAAGTGACATGATTCGATATGGGTAATTGTGGATAGGATGTCTGAATCAACTAACTTCTTGACAGTTAAGACTAGCGACACTACAGAGAATTATGTCAGATTGTACATTCAGGAGATTGTTAGACTGCATGGAGTTCCCTTGTCTATCATCTCTAACAGAGGATCTCAATTCACATCCTAATTTTGGAGATCTTTTCAGAAATGGCTAGGTTCAAAGGTGAATCTTAGTACAGTCTTTCATCCTCAAATAGATGATCAGGCATTAACCATTCAAACCTTAGAGGACATGTTGAGATCTTGTGTCCTTGATTTCAAAGGTAATTAGGATGATCATTTACCTCTCATCAAATTTACATATAATAATAGTTATCATGCAAGTATTCATATGGCTCTCTATAAAGCTTTGTATGGGAAGAAATGTAGGTCACCAATTGGGTGATTTGAAGTTGGTGAAGCTGAGTTAATTGGTCCCAATTTGGTACATCAATCTATGCAAAAGGTGAAGGTCATTTGAGAGAGGTTGAATACTGCGCAAAGCCGCTACAAATCTTATACTAATGTGAGAAGAAGAGATTTAGAGTTAGACTTGCCTACTAAGTTAGTCGTTATTCATCCAGTATTCCATGTCTCAATATTGAAGAAAGATTTTGGAGATCCTTCATTGATAATCCCCATTGATAGTATTGAAGTTAAAGATAGACTGTCCTATGAGGAGATTGCAGTCTAGATTCTTGATCATCAGGTTCACAAGCTAAGAACCAAAGAGATTTCCTTGGTCAAAGTCTTGTGGAGGAATCAATTTTTTGAGGAAGCCACATGGGAAGCTGAGGAAGATATAAAATCTAAACATCCACATCTATTTATGCCCAATGATGAGAATGTTCAAGGTAATGTCTTACCCTTGATATGAATTAATTTGTCTATTATTAAGTTGATTGTTTATCATCTAAAGAGTTTGATTAGTTTATTGGTTCATTGAATGAGTCTTGATTGTTATTCGCGCCATGAGTCCATTTCTAGTTATTCTTCATTCGAGGATGAATGATCCCGGGGGGAGATATTGTAACACCTTAAACATTTTCTAAGCTAAGATTTGAACTTCCATCTATTGTGTGTGGGATCATACTGAGTGATTTTAACCATAAATATAGGTATTAAATCCTATTTTATAGAAGGATAATAGATTTAAAATTAATAAAATTCATAAAAATCTTTAACACAAAGTTGAGGTGAAACCTTCCTTATCGATTGAGTTTCGATATGAATCTATGAAATTAGGTGATCCAATAATTTCAAAATTATGAATGTATGTTAATGTCCTTTTCTAAGTATTTTAAGTTTGTCGTATGTGGTTTGAGGTCATAATTGAAATCAAAGGTCAAGCCAAGTTCAAAATATTTCAATTAGCTAAGTTTCGATATGAGTTCATAGAAGGATCAACTTCAAATGGTCATATCTCTCAACACATAATGAGTTAGGTGACTCATAATATATCAAATTAAACATGTTTGAACTATCTTTCCAATGCATCTTATTTTAGTTTAATTGGAAATTGGAGTAAAACATTATGACTATTATACTGAAGTCTGATGAAATTTAGAATTCGGTGACTCACCAAATAATTCGGTGATCTACCAATTTTGATCATCGAAATGTCCTGAGAAAATCAGAACACTATAAACAAAAAGGGAGAGAAAGGGTCTTCGTATGACATATCATCAAGTGGTTCAGTGATGGGGCCCCTAGACCACTGTTTTGGTCGACGAAACTCATCAAAATGTCATTTTTTCTCAATTTTGATAATTATTTGACTTCCCAAAAGGTTATTTTTGACCTTTTACCCTTAATTAACTTCCCTAAGCCTATCATCTATCCTAATAATATCACATTAATGCATAAACATTAAAATTTTAGGTTCAAAGTTCTCCCAAGAAAGAGGCTAAGGTTCTTCATATTCAAGTACAAACCAAGGATTTCTTCAAGAATTTTTCTTCCAAGTATGTAAGTCTAAACTAAAGTATGGTATTGTTCTTCCATGTTCCCCCATTGATGGTAATAGAAAGATTGTGAAAGTGCTGAGTCTCCATGCCTGTTTCTTTTAAGGTTTTCTTGTTAACTATATATTCTATTTATTTTACATGCTTGATGATTATCATGAACTTGATTTACTAAACAAATATTTTTACATAAGTATAAATCCTAGATATTCCTTAATTAAAATTTGCATGAATGAACTTAGGGGATGAGTCTAGAGCCTTGATATGATGAATGTCGATTATGATTTTGATGTGAACGTGATGATAGCGTTGATAAAATTGAATGGTCCCTTGAGTCCTCATAAACTAAACTGAAATGATAGATCTGAATTGATATTCCTCCTAAATGATTGTCTAAACCACTTTGAAAGATGTGATTAAGAGTTGGCCAGATGGTTGATAGGCCGAAAGGCTTGATTGTGATAGAATCGGTGAGTTAAAAAATCCCACAAGAGACTTCTTGATTGGAATTGATCATTTTATGAGCATTGAGTCTTGCGAGGAGAATTGAACACCAAATTAAGTAATAGTAAGTCCAACTCAATAACTACGTTCTCAAACGTAGGAGTGCAATGATTATATCAGTAGATATGTATCATAGAAGAAATGTGTATCATGATTACTTGACATTACATTGTATCATCTGCACTACATTACATCTCATTTCATTTCACTTTTTCGTTTAATGTGGATATATGTATGAAGTGTGATATGAAGGTTAATTTTGTATTTATAACTGTTGAAAACTATCTATTGTTATGTTATATACTAGTATTGTGGATATGTATGTTGTGTATGCTCATTTTCCTAAGTGCAGGTTGTAGTTTTGGAGGTTAGATTAGGATAGAAGGAGTACATGTGTTCCTTATTCTCTACTTGTGTTTAGATCTTCTTGTTGAATATCATATTGTTTGGTACTCACCCTTGCATCTACACTTGTGCATAGGTTGTGAGCCTGATTCTGGTTAACGCTTCTTTTCTCATTTTTGACCAAATTTGAGATAGTCTGAAAGGTAGCAGCTTGTTCGTTTCGACGGACTCTTCACACTTCTACTTATTTACTATTTTTGTTCTGCTCGAGAATTAAAGACATTGAGACTTGTATATTTTTCATTCAAGTTCAGTTGTAGTAGAAGCTTTTATGACATGTGACACCAGTCTTAGGTTAGTTTTTATATTGTGAATATCCTTTCTTTGTGCTTATCTTTATACTAGACTTACAACACATGTCTTGTACGTGGTTCTTCAGACATATCGATATATAATAAATATTCATCAAAAGTATACATGAAAGAATATAGTAGATAATATTTTGAATTATCTATATTGATCATTGTGTCTTGATATGTCTGTTCTTATCGTTGTAATTATATAACATATATACCTGTACAAATGGACATTCTTAATTTAGTTAGTGTGTTAAATTATGTATTATCTTTTTTTGGTTGTATAAGCATGTAAATGTAATATGATGATGTTGTAAAACCATGGAAAATTATTCCTAAGCCCTTGCATAATCCAAATTTGATTTGATAAAATAATTACCTTGCAGCTAAAAAAGCTTGAAAATTAGACTTTTCTGGATCCTAAAAGAATATCATAATAAGATGTTTAAGTTCCTTAGAAACAATAACTTTTACTTTTTTAACCCAACTATATGAATTACATTATACTCAATTACTAATTATTACAACTAAAACCATACTTATCTGTAAATATCTTCGAGATGACATGGGAAGAGTTTTAGACAGTAAAGTTAATTGTTTCACAAAATAGATTCTAATCCTGCATAGTTGTTATCCTGACTATTCTCACATTAACTCATGTAATAACAGGTTTTACAATCTAAATTATGTTTAATTCTTGAGCAGTTGCAGAAATCTTCCTCATTTGGTATATGTCATGAACCTTGGGATCAAAATGATGTTCAACCTAAAATTGTAGCCCATATAGATTGGTCCTAGAATTCCCTAACAAAAGCCAATAGATGTTGTTTAAGGAGTTGCATGAAGAGTGCTATAACAGGAATATACGTGTTGCCTCAATTAGAAATATCCCTATTCTCAGTGTTTGTTTGATAGAAGAAATCTAAGATTATGCATCAAATGTGCCCTTCATTCGCTTTTCACTAAAGTACTATCAACAAACAAAAAGTGATGTTGAAATGCCCATGGATTTGTCATGTATATTGTATGACACAGATAATGAGGATGGACAGTGGTTATCCAAGAATAATATCTCTTGCTCTGGTGAGAGTAAACATGAAGAGATATCTGCTAAATTTTTTGAGAAGGCGAATGATATGTTTGAGAAAGTTGCATATGCCCGACAGCGTGATCTAGAAAACTGATGGTTGTTGTAGGTCCAATGAAGTCGTTAAATCTATTTATGAGCATTGGTTGAATAAGCAGTCAGCACCAACAGAAGGAATGGGAATAAACAATATTAAATGTGAATCTTGGTTTTGCTAGCGTATGCAAGGAGAAAAAAGCTTTCATGGAGAAACCACCTATGTCTGTGTTTTATTTGAAGCATGAAGGTCCAGAGGTTCCAAACAAAGGTTCAAAACAACTATCACACAAAAAAAACTATATCTCAAAACAAAAGCATCTTGTCTAAAAAGATCAAGATGGTCTTCATCCCTTTGGGAGAAGATCAAATGGATATTCACATGGAGATGAGATAGTTATGCTTCATGCATCATCCAAAGTTTTTTCACCACAAGAAGCTTCTGGGTTTTGATATGTTTTCTTGAACTCAGATGTGTCTTGAGTGGAATCACCAGTCAAAATTTTATAGGAATAAACCAAATAAGGTTGGGTCGTTTCACTCTCATAGTGATCCCTATATGGTGACTGCATACGACCATAGAATAGGCGTGAAGCAAAATGGGGTTCATTGGTGAACTATGATCTCACTTGAGTGGTCTAATCAAAAGTATTATCATCCTGAAAGATCTCATGAGCCGGTGTTGATTAATTGCCTCAGTTACTGCAGTAACTAATGAAACAGAAGTTGCTGGATTGTCTCCAGCTTTTTAGCCATTTTAAGTAGTTTAATTTAGTTGCTTTTCTGTAGGAGTTAGCTGTTACTTTTAGTGGTTTATTTATCATGGGATCATGTGGAAAGTAGTTGCTTAAATTTAGGCTTATTTGTTGCATTTTCTTTGTATTTAAACATCATTTGAGTTCAATGAAAGATCCATCCTTTCCAGCAATATTCTCTGTTCTTCTTGCCTTTATTTTCTATTTTTGAGTTGAAGTTAAGCTTATAAACTCCAACAGCCGGCAATATATTGAGCAATTTGACAATTCTGATCTTCATGATTTTAGGTTGAATGATGCCTTCGGAGCAGCCTCACATGCTCTTAACATCGCAAAACTAAAGAAGGAGAAGGCCTAAAGGATACTCTATAGAGCTGATTTGGCAATCCATAAAGTTGTTGTTGCTCTCATGACTACTGAGGCAACCAAAGCTATTGTTGAAAGATCAAACGTTAATGGTTAGGTTGTGTCTAAATATGTGATTACCAGGAATCAAGTTCTATTATCCCTGCAAATGACATGTCCAGCCAAAGTTTTGGAATGTGTTTTGGCTAGTATTGGATTAATCAATTTTGATGACATTTAGAAGGATTTTCAACATTGGCTGGAAGGCATTCTTGGTAGTAGAGTTTTGCTTTCTGCCTAGGTCATGATGTTATGTTCCTCCAATTATATGTGGTCACAATCAAGTTAGTTTTGATACATAATTTTTAGACTTTCCTTGCCCGTTAGTGTTCTACAAGAGCGGGTATTTCTAGTTTATTGCAATCAAAGGACTCATGCCGGTGAAGGGCATGAAATTTTGCTATGCTGATTATTACGTTGATTTTCTCGGTGTTTTCCCTTTTTTTAGTTTTTCTGCGTCATTATTAGCCGACTTGACCTTAGCATAGTGCTGGATGTTGAAGGAGTAATGGTCGAAATAATATAATATAAAAGAAAAAATGACTGGAATATATATATATGCTCGAAATAATATAACATAAAAGGAAAAAATGATTGCAGGATATATGATTAAGAAGTAAATGTTAGTGGATATTGCGCAAGTTGCAGGAATCTAGAATCTACATAGTATCGTAAAGCATTATAACAATTGAAACGTGTGTTGGCAACAGAATGTCATTCATGATTATGGATGGGTTAAGTGTTGGGCGGAAACGAGACCAAAATATATCTTTTCTGATATGGAAGTTCAGACTATGCTGCAACCACAGAGCATACTCAAATAATACTTTGGCTTAAATTCCACTGTTGGAATAGGAAGCACCACAACTAAAGTTTGATGGAAATAAATTTGACACG
>JBCEWC010012539.1:0-15776 GCA_038996855.1 Solanum aculeatissimum | reverse complement strand
TCTTCTTCCCCAATTTCTCCAAGCTTTCTTCAATGGAGGCCAAGAGGGTTTTGGAATTTCTAAGGAGAGTGTAGGAGAGTTGAATGAATGAATTAGGGTTAGGGTTATATCCAATAGGTTTAACGGACTTTAGGAAGCCTAAAAAGGGCCTAGGGATCAACCACATTACAATTTAACCCTTAAAGAGGCGGAAAAATCACTGACTTCAGGGCCAGATGGAAGCCCAAACGGTTGCTACAGTGCCTGTGATACTGTTCACGGGCCGTGCAACCTTCCATAAAAAATGCCTTAGCCGAATTTCCAACTCCGAGCTTCAAAGAGCTCACTGGAACATTTAATGGCACTGTTCACGGGCCGTCAACAGTCTCACGGACCGTTTAATGGTCTGTGAGACTTGACTTGTAACTTTCCGAAGCAAATTTTTAGTTTCGAGCAGTCTCACGAAAATGATCATAACTTGCTCATCCAAGCTCCGAATTGAGTGAAACCAGTTGCGTTGCAAAGCTAACTCAAGGAGCTTTCATTTTATGTAAAGTGGCTCACCCAGTTCATCGTGTGCTAAAAGTTACGGAATCTCAAATTCGCAGCAGTCTAAACAGAAGCCCCAAAACTGTCCAAAAATGAGGCCCTTGCCTTAAATCACTTACATCTAATACCTAGCAAGCTCGAATCGATCTTGAAAATGCTAATTTGAACCTAGGTCAATCCACCTGCTCCGTGAACCTTTCCTTATCCATTTAAACCAACCATAGCTTCGTCCAAGCTTCTGCCCAACTTGATGGACCACCAAATGGTCCGTTTGAGGTCTCAAGGACCGTGGGGTGGTCCGTTGACCTTAACTTAGTTTTTGGGGTGGGTCCTTGCCACACCATGCTCTTTGGACCACTTGTAGGAACACTTCATGGACCGTGCAAAGTCTCACGGTCCGTATCGCATGCCTTGGGCCATTTTTAGGGCCTATCTCCAATGTCTTTCGAATTTCAGACAGTCTCACTATTTGGGCCATATCTCCGTCATTCGATATCCAAATTTAGTGAAACTATTTTTGTTGCAAGGATAACGCAAAGAGATTCAATTTGATATGTGTATGCGTAGATGGTTCATCGCACATCAAACGTTATGACTGTTTGAAGTTGACTGTACAAACTATCCCTCTAGGC
This sequence comes from Solanum aculeatissimum, assembly GCA_038996855.1. Lineage (NCBI taxonomy): Eukaryota > Viridiplantae > Streptophyta > Magnoliopsida > Solanales > Solanaceae > Solanum > Solanum aculeatissimum. The sequence goes on along the minus strand of JBCEWC010012539.1, from coordinate 14,616 downwards.
CACTAACTAACCCAATTTGCATTCGGCAACTTAAACTCAACCCGTGGCCACCAAAACTCATACATGGATTGTAGTGCATCCTAGAATGGCAACCATAAGTATATTTCAAAAATATTCGGGTTGTTACATAATATGACCTAGGAAAGCTACTTCTCTCAGCCAGAATTCACACTTGCTAAACTTAGCAAAGAGTTGCTTATATCTCGAAGTTTACAACACAATTCTCAAATGGTTTTCATGATCTTTCACATATTTTGAATAGACCAAAATATCATCTATGAACACTACCACGAACATATCCAAAAATGGTTTGATAATCATGTTCATCAAATCCATAAAAGCAGCAGGGGCATTTGTTAGTCCATAAGACATAACCAAAAAATCAAAATGACCATACGGGATTCTGAATGTTGTTTTTACAACGTCATCATCCTTCACCTTGAAGTTGATCAAATAGCTTATCAATCCTTGGAGTACTTGCTTTTGATAGTTACCTTATTCAATTTCCTATAGTCCACACGCATCAAAAGTGAACCATCCTTCTTTCTTACAAACAATACGGGAGAACCCCATGGTGACACACTAGGCTTTATGAACCCTTTATCAAGAAAATCGTTTAATGATTCCTTCAACTTTTTCAATTCCGCTCGGGCCATACGGTAAAGAGGTATAGAGATAGTTTGGGTGTCAGCCAATGATCAATACTAAAATCAATTTCTCTAATGGGAGAAAAACCAGGTAAATCATCATGAAAGACATTAGGAAACTCATTTACTATGGGGACCAAATCAAGAGGGGGAACATGGGACTCAACATCCATGACTCGGACGACATAATATCAATATTTTTTAGTAATTATTTTCATGGCTTTCATATAAGAGACAAACATCCCTTTGAACATAGAATTAGTTCCCTTCCATTCAAGAATAGGCTTTATTAGGAACTTGGAAGGTGACCTTGCTAGTCCTAGAATCGATAGAAGCATAGGATGAATGCAACCAATCCATGCCAAGAATAATATCAAAATCAGCCATATCAAACTTAACTAGATCACATGGGAAGACTTTATGCAAGACCAACATGGGACATTTTCTGTGGACTTCTTGGCTAGAATTGACTCTCCAATAAGATTAAAAACAAAAAATGTCTCTAGCAACACTTTCAGAAGCATATCAATAATCATAGAGAAATAAGGAGTAACAAAAGACATATTGGCACCGCGGTTAGGCATACACATCATAATAAAAGACTTTTAACATACTGGTAACCACATGTCACGACCAGAAGGTAGGGCCTAGATGTGACATAGTGAAAGAGAACCCGAGAGTCCTCAATAAATTCATCCAAGCATCATCGCACACATCATTGGTTTGGAACTGCATAACAACATTGATAGCACGTAATTCTAAGGGATTCTGGGACTTTGGACTCAAGCTATGGGGATGTCATCGGGAATGAGATTATCATGAATCATATAATACGTAACAATTACATTATAAGAGGCGGGTAAGTAGGACTCAAGCTATGGGGACAAGGAGAGGATTGGGACTTTCCACATAGGCACATTTTCATCCAACCAACCATAATATCATAAGTGTGATCATAACAAAGAATATCTCATATAGGCACATAATATGGTGTACAATAGAGTCCGATATATTCAACAATGCCTCTACATAGAATAAGATGGGGCTGCGATATATTCCGGGCTCACCCTCAAGTCATAAGATAAAGTAAGACATAATAAAACATAAGGTAGAGGAATGTGGGTTTTGCCCTTGAAGTATAGGGCTCACCACTAGCAACAAATTTGAGATCTGTATTAAGAGTCCAAAGGTGGATGAATGTCGTCTCCAGCCCCTACATGAATAGATTATGTAGACAAAGTGTATGGGTTAGCATATAGAATGCACTAAGTATGCGGGCATGCCATGCACATGAACATGAACCTCTCACATAAACTAGATGACAAGGGCACATGTATATATATTAGGAGTATATAAGCAAGGAAGAATATTGTATCAATATGCCATGAATTCCATGATGCATGAATGCAAAGCCTACATATTCATAGCGGGGATGTGACCTTAACCGACAACAAGAGAGACCAAGAGAGCTACTACTTGGAATTAGACTACTTGCCAGGTAGATCCCAAGTCACCCTAACAAGGGAAACAAAACAAGTCATCCTACCATGGGAGAAATCCCATGTTGGCATGCGGTTTGAAGAAAAAGAGTATGGACCCTTGGAGATAGTCCACCTCGACTCCAATCTCTCGGTGCTAAATCTCATCCCACGAGAATATATATACATGTACAAGCTTTCAAACTAAGGTTAAATACTTTAAATCAATGTAAATGCAAAATTGGGCTAAAAAGCCAAATCATAATTCAAGTGTTTCAATAATTAGGCTCAAAGGTCAAACAAGAGTCCAAGTACCAAATCCAAGATTAATGCATAGGAGTAGCTCATTCTAACAAGTATAAGATGGTGTAAACACCCAATATTCTCAAAGAGCCAAGTCAAGACAAGATGTGATCACATTCTAGTCGTATCCCATGTCTTATCAAGATCAAGTCAAGTCAATTCAAGTGGGTCAAAACCCATATCAAGAGTTTCATCAAGTCAAATCTCCATGCTCATGAATGCAAATTCCATGAATGATCAATGAATAACATGGGTAATTGATATCAACATTTAAATCATCATAATAAAATAGATTCATAATTAAATCATAAGGAAATCAACAATTAAAATCATAATTCATACTACCCATGCTTGAATTGAAGACTTTAAAGGGACATGCATATTTGAACCTTCATAAATACAATGAAATTCAACAAATTAGGGCTTAATTCACCTTAAAAATCAATAACTAGATACAATCCATACTTCAATTTAATCAAATCATTCATAATTTAAAAGACCCAATTTCAATGTAAGTAAAATTCATGAAAATTAAAGAAGAAGAGTTTTGGGTCTTCATGGTTGAAAGGGGAACCATGAATCAATCCAACATACCTTGATAACTAAGAAGAACAAGAAGAATTTGATAGAGAATTTAGACTTCCCTTGATTTCCAAGCCTAGTCTTCAATGGAGCTTGAGAGTAATTGAATGAAATTGAAAGGATTTGAATTGAATAAGAGTGAAAAGGGGTAAATCAGAAGTTTAGGAGGGCTTAAAAATGCTAAAATGACCTTAGGAATAGTTAAAAATTATAATTAAACCAATAATGAAACGAGGAAAAAAAACTGGAAATGTCACTGACGAAGTACACTACATGGACCGTGTAGTGACTCATGGTCCGTGAGCCCTGCTATGAGGCATCACTTGAAAACGAGCATCAATCTAGCAACGGATAGGAAAATTTGAAACGTCACCCACACAGTCAACTACACGTACCGTGAGGGGCCATACAATCGTGAGCCTCTCTCGTGAAGCTACACTTGGAAACAACTTTGCCCTCGAAGATTCCATAATTAGAAAATAATTCTTCTCTCGCTACCACACGGCAAGGCACACGAGCCGTGAGGCTCCACACGGAATGTGAGGTGGTCCGTAGGGCCTCCCTTGGTCCAGAGCCTTGGCTGCTGGCTGGTACTCCACACGGACACGTTCATGGGTCTTAAGACTCCACACGGCCCGTGAACCCCACCTTTAAGTCGACACAATATCTGGAACGTTCACCTTATACATAGAATTGATCCGTAGGCCAATGGCAACCTGAAACACTTTACCACATTTCGTGGGAGGTCAGATGGCTTGCCTCACGGGCCATGAGGCCACACACATTACCTGAGCCTGTCGTGAGGCAGTGCCTTAGCCAATTCTCCTCTTCCCTTTTCTAGAATGCTTCCCCATGTAGACAATCTTATCGTAAGGGCCATAACTCTTACATACAGACTCTGAATTGAGTGAAACCAAGTGAGTTGGGAAGATAACTCAAAGATCTGAAATTAGATAGGTCATGGCCGGCATAGTTCATCCTGTACCAAGAGACATGGCCATTTAAAGTTAGTACTCCCATGATACGTCAAGTAAAACTCAACCAATGCAATTTCTTCCAAGACGGTCATGCAAGACAGACTCAGAAAACTCATAAGCTAACCAAGATAGGTTCAAATAAGGGCTCAATCAATATCACAAAGTTTGAAAATTTCTAGGTTGTTACATCATATTTCCCTTGGGAACATTCGTCCTCGAATGGGCTAGAACAAGGCTTGAGGGACTCGAATTAAACAAGAAATGTTTCAAGATAAAACATAATGCATTGTTCATCATTTCAAAAGTCATTTAAAACTCATGTCAAAATATCATTCAATTTATTTTCGTGCACATATATGTATGTAATGCCATGAACTCAAGAAAATAAAGAATTAGGACCATTCAAAAAGAAAGTTAGAACCTAGCACCTTAGGCTTGAGTAGATTAGAAAATATAGGGGTATCACTTTATCATGTCCGATTCCGCTTCCTATGTAGCACCCTCCACATGTTGATTCCTCGAAAGCACTTTAACTGAAGCTACCTCCTTGTTGCAAAGTCGTTTTACTTGTCTATCCAAAATTTCAATTGGTGCTTATTCATAAGTCAAGTTCTCCTCAACCGTAATATCCCCCAAAGGTACAATTCCTTAGGGTCACCAACAAACTTCCTCAACATTGAAACATGGAACACCAGATGGATAGAACTCATGTCTGAAGGAAACTCCACTCTATATGCTATATTGCTAACCCGTTCAATGATCTCATACGACCCGACATACCAAGGACACGACTTGCCCCTTTTGTAAAAATGCATAATGCCTTTCATAGGTGATACCTTTATATAAACCCAATCACCCACATAAAATTTGAGGTCCCTTCTCTTAACATCCGAGTAAGACTTTTGGTGACTTTGAGAAATTTTCAATCTTTCCCTAATCAAATTCACCTTTTCCATAACTTCAACAACCAAGTACGGACCTAACAACGCCATATCACCCAACTCAAACCATCCCACCGGGGACCTACACCTCCTACCATATAAAGCTTCAAATGGGGCCATACCAATACTAGCATGATAACTATTTTTTTAGGCAAACTCGATGAGCGGTAGATGATCATCCCAATTTCCCTTGAACTCCAACACACAAGCCCTTAATATATCCTCCAAACTTTGAATTGTCCTCTCCTCTTGCCCATCAGTTTGGGGATCGAAAGCGGTGCTCAATTTAATCTTAGTGCCAAGCCCTTTTTGAAACAATCTCCAAAAATGAGAAGTAAATTGGGTACCACGATCCGATATGATAGACCTCAGTATACCATTCAATCTCACTAATTTTTGAATATACAATTTAGCATAATCTTTGGCATTATAAACCTTTTTGATCGGTAAGAAGTGAGCCAACTTGGTCATTTGATCAACAATAACCCATATAGAATCAAACTTTCTACGAGTACGAGGTAGCCCAACTACGAAGTCCATATTCACATCTTCCCACTTCCAAGTAGGAATCTCAATATCTTGGGTAAAACCGTCAGGCCTTTGATGTTTCACCTTCACTTGTTTGTAATTCAGACATTCTGTCACAAACTTGGCTATGTCCTTCTTCATACCATTCCACCAATACACTTCTCTAAAGTCCCGATGCATCTTAGTGGATCTCAGATGAATAGAACATTGAGAATTATGAGCTTCACTCATGATAACCTCTCTAAAGCCGTCGACATTTGGGATACACAACCAGTCTTGGTAACGTAGCACACCATCTCCCCCTTGGGAGAAAGCCTCTATATTCTTTTCAGCAACTAACTTCTTCAACTCGATCACGGAAAGATCCAAGTCCTATTTTTCTTTTACATTAACAATCACAGAAAACTCAGAACCACTTTGAACAAGAAGGCCACTATCATTTGAGCCGATCAATCTAACACCCAACCTAGCCGAATGGTGCACATCTTTTACCAATTCCTTCTTCCCTTCATCAACATGCGACACACTACCCATGGATAGCCTACTAAGGGCATCCGCTACAATGTTCACATTACCTAGGTGATATAAAACACTCATGTTGTAATCCTTGAGTAGTTCCAACCATCTCTGTTGCCTTAAGTTAAGGTCCCTTTGAGTGAAAACTTATTGCAAACTCTTATGGTCGGTGAAAACATCAACGTGAAAACATCAACGTGAACTCTATACAAGTAATGTCTCTAAATTTTTAAAGCAAATACCACCACTGCCAACTCAAGATCATGGGTCAGATAGTTTTCTTTATGAATGTTCAATTGTCGAGATGCATAAGCTATCACCTTGCCATGTTGCATGAGAACATGTCCCAACCCAATCCGCGAAGCATCACAATATACCACAAACCCCTCTAACCCATTTGGCAAAGTTAAGACAGGAGCCGATCTAAGCCGATCCTTCAAAGTCTGAAAACTCTTCTCACACACGTTTGACCACACAAACTTAGCCTTCTTCTGAGTTAACTTAGTCAACGGGGACGCGATGGAAGAGAATCCCTCAATAAATCTTTGATAATATCCAGCCAATTCAAGGAAACTTTGGATATCAGAATGGGTCAATGGTCTAGGCCAATTCTTTACGGCTTCGGTCTTCTTAGGATCAACCTTAATACCATCACCGTACACCACATGGCTAAGAAACGAACCTTCCCCTAACCGAAACTCACATTTGCTAAACTTGGAAAATAATTTCTTCTCTCTCAAGGTCTGAAGTACTAACCTCAAATGATCCATGTGTTCCTGCTCATTTTTGGAGTAAATCAAGATATCATCAATGAATACAACCACAAAACTGTCGAGGAATGGCTTGAATACATGATTTATAAGGTCCATAAACATTGTCGGGGCATTGGGAAAACTAAACAACATTACTACAAATTTGAAGTGCCTATACCGAGTTTAGAAAGCTATTTTCAGAATATCACACTCCCTCACCTTCAACTGGTGGAAACCCGAACGAAGATCTATCTTAGAGAAGTGAGTGACCCCTTGAAGTTGATCAAACAAGTCATCAATCCTGGGCAACGAGTACTTATTCTTGATGGTCACCTTATTCAACTGCCGATAATCAATACAGATTCAGAGTGATCCATCCTTATTCCTCACAAACAACACAGGAGCACCCCAAGGTAAAATACTCAACCTGATAAAGACTTTCTCCAATAAGTCCTTCAACTGATCCTTCAACTCCTTTAGTTTAGCTGGAGCCATACGGTAAGCAGGAATGGAAATAGGTTGAGTCTCCAGAAGGAGATCTATGCCTAAATATACCTCTATTTCAGGAGGAATACCGGGAAAATCCTCAGGGAACACATCGGGAAACTCATTACCACTGGAACTGACTCAAGAGTAGGAGACTCAGTTTCTACATCTTTGACCCTCACAATATGATAGATGCACCCCTTACAAATCATTCTACGGGCTTTGAGGTAGGAAATAAACCGACCCCTAACCATGAAATCACTACCCTTCCATTCAAAAATAGGTTCATTAGGAATCTGGAATCTGACTTGCCTAGTCCTACAATTGACCGAGGCATATGATGCATGCAACAAATCCATACCAAGAATAATATTGAAATTGAATATCTGAAGCTCTACAAGATCGCCAGGAAAGGTTTTATGCAAGACTGAAATGGGAAAACCCTGATATACTTTTCTGGCAATGATAGACTCACCCACGAGAGTATACACCGAATAAGGTTCCCTCAAAGTTTCAGGAGTCAAACCAAATTTAACAGCCAACAGAGGAGTCACAAAAGATAAATTTGCACTTGGAACAAGCAAAATATAAGCATCAAAATCAAAGACTTTTAACATACCAGTCACGACATCTGAAGTTTCATCTACCTCCTGTCGGGCATGAAGGGCATAGAACCTATTATTTCTGGGAGCACCACCAACGTGAGCCTTCGATTGCCCCTGAACAACTGGAGTCACTTGATCCAAGTCAGCAACTTTGTGGTTCATACTTCCATACCCAAAGAAAGCACCCAAAATCATCTTACACTCGTCCAAATGATTCCCTTTACACTGACCACAATGGGGAGGCCATTGTCCACCCCCTACTTGTGCCTTGGAAGGAGGCACCCTAGAATTGGCAACTTCATGTTTGAACCATGGCCTTGATGGAATCTGCCATTTCCACCACCACTCCTAGAATTAGAGAACCTACTATCAAACCAGGCCCTCTTGGAGTCATTCACCCTTCTCTCCTTGAGTTTCTCTCCCTTAATATGTTTATCATAACTCATAAGCCTGGAGATGTCCATGTATTGAATAAGCATAGCGGTGAGACATTCGTTCACCACCAAATCAGAGACCCTAGAAATAAACTTGTGCATCCTTGCAATGGGATCTACCACTAACGTGGGAACATACTTTGAGAGCTTGGTGAACTTGAGAGAATAGTCCCTCACAGACATGCTACCTTGCCTGAGGTTAATAAATTTGGTCATCTTGGCCTCCCGAAGTTCAAGAGGGAAAAACGGTCCAAGAAAGCAAAACATAAACTCTTCCCAATCAACTTTGACATCAGCGACCCTCTCAACTAATCACTGATTTTACCACACCTGGGCCACATCAATTGATAAGTAGCCAACTCAACCCTCTCTTCAGAACTAACACCCATGACAGTCAACACTTTAGTGAGTTGATCAACAAACTCCTGAGCATCCTTATCAGATTTCGAGCCGAAGAACTCCGGAGGATTCATCTGGGTGAAGTCTCTCACCCTAGAGGATGGAATGCTACCATTAGTGGGATCAGTTGGTGTCATGACCCGAGAGTAGGGCCTAGGTGTGACATGGAAAAAGAGAACCCGAGGGTCCTCGATCAAGCCTTCATAGCATTATCACACACATCATCGGTTCAGAAGTGCGTAAACATAACAAATAACACATAAGTCTAGGGGATACCAGGGCTTTGGACTCAAGCATTGGGATATTTCTGGGAATGGGATAAGCATGAATCACATAACACATAGAAATTACGTTCTAAGGGGTGGGAAAGTATGACTCAAGCTATGAGGGCAAGAAGGGTTAGTGACTTTCCACACAAGCACATTCCCAATCCAACAATTACAGTAACATAACTGGAAACAAAATCATAATATAAGGAACCATTGTCGAACATAGGGAGCCATATCATTTCAAGTAACACATAACATAACATACAATAGAGTTTGATATGTCCAACAGTTCCTCTACATAAGATGAGACGGGGCCTCAACATATTCTGGGCTCACCCTCAAGTCATAAGTAAAAGGAACATAAACTAAAGACATAAGGTAGATAAAATTGGGTATTGCCCTTGGAGTATAGGGCTTACCACAAGCAACACTTCAAGTCACCGCTAAATATCCAACGATGGAAGGAAATTGTCTCTGGTCCCTACATGGTTAGAATATGTAGACAAGAGTATGGGTTAGCACATATAATGCTCTAAGTATGCGGGCATGCCATACACCTGCACATGATCAGACGACAAGGCTAGATAACAAGAGCACACATGGTACGGAAGGGAGTGCACATAGCCAAAGGAATTAATATCATAACAATATGCCATGTCATGTCATGAAGGGATACATAACAAGTCAATCCCATCAAGGGAGATAACCCATGGTAGAACATGGTTTGACGAAAAGGAGTGAGACCCTTGGGGATAACCCACTTACTATTCCAATCCCTCGATACTAAGTCTCATCCCACGGGAATGCATATACATATATGAGCCTTCAAATCAGATTTGACCTTTTGTTCAAAACAATGCATTGTTGGGCTACTAGCCAAATCATAATTCAAATCTTTTCATAATTAGGATAAAAAACCAACAAGAGTTTCCAAAAGCCATTTTACAAGACCAATGCAATAAGAGTTGCTCATCTACATAGCATATCATATCATGCATCATCATAACATATCATATTATATCATATCATAATGGTGTAAACACCCATAATTTCTCAAGGAGCAATAACATAGACTTTGTGTGATCACATTTAGTCATTTCCCATAATATATAATAACATGAGGGCCAAACCCTTATCAAGAGTTTCATCCTAACAAACCTTTCATGCTCATGAATGCAATGCATGGATGCTCAAGAGTAGCGAGGGTATGGTATATCATCTTTTAAATCATCAATACAAGAAATCTATATCCTTAGCATAGTGAAATCATCAATTTAAAACAAAATCATTAATACCCATGCTTGAATTGAAGAACTAAGGGGACATGTATTTTTGAAACAACAAAAAATCAATAGGAATCATCAATAAGGGGCTCAATTCACTTTGAAATCAATAAATTTGCACAACCCACACTTTAATTGAAGCAAAACATTCATAAATTTAAAGACCCAATTCAATGGAAGCCAAAATTCATCAAAATTGAAAAGGGAGTTCTTGGATCTTCATGGTTGAAAGAATAACCATAAATCAATCCCACATACCTTTAATTACTCAAGAAGAATAAGAAGAATCTAAAGAAGACTCCAATTTGCCAAAGTTTCCAAGCTTGTCTTCAATAGAGATTGAGAGAAAATTGAGAGAATAATTTTGAGAGATTCAAGAGATTGGATGAATTAAGGCAATTAGGGTTAAATTTAGGGGTTTTAGGAGAGTTTGGAAAGACTAAAATGTCCCTAAGATCAATTAAAATTACAATTACACCATTAATGAAATAGAGAAAATAATTGGGAACTGGAGTTACAGAACATCTACACGGACCGTACAATGGTCCACGGTCCGTTAACTCGACCGTGTGGATACACTTGGTCACGACCTTGGCTTGAAAACCTTGGAAACTTTCTGGATCACTTCACGGATTGGCTCACGGGTCGTGAGGTATCACACGGATCGTGAGGTCGTTTGTGGTGCCTTACTTGGTTCCGGGCCTTGGTCCATCACCTAACCTACTTTATGGATCAACTCACGGATGGGCTCACGGGTTGTGAACCCCTACATGGTCCTCTCTTTATAGAACACTTTTGGGCACAGACAGTCCCACCGTATTGATCATAACTTCCACATACGAACTCTGATTCGAGTGAAACCAATTGTGTTGCGAAGATAAATCGGAGAGCTTAGTTTTGATAGGTCATAGTCCACACAGTTCATCTCGTACCAAGAGATATAGCCATTTAAAGTCAGTAGCCTCCACAAAATGTCAAGAAAACTTAACCAACGTGATTCCTTTGAACATGGCCACATAAGCAAGACCCATGATGGTCACTAGCCAACCAAAATAGGTTCAAATAGACCCTAATCAACCACTACAAAGTTTGAAAATTTTTGGGTCATTACATCATCTCCCCCTTGAGAACATTCGTCCTCGAATGGGCTAGAGCAAGGTTTGAAGGATTTAATCAAGCAAGAACATTATCAACACAACTCATAATGGATTATGCATTAATTCAAAGAGCATTCAAAACTTATGTCAGGACATCATTTAAATCATTTTCATGCTCATGTATGCATGCAATGTCATGAAACTCCAGAATTAAAGAACTTGGACCATTCGTAAAGAGATAGAACCTAGTACCTTAGGCTTGAGTAGATTGGAAAAGATAAGGATATCACTTCATCATGTCTGACTCTTCCCATGTAGAGCTCTCCACTTGTTGGTTTCTCCAAAGTACCTTGATCGAAGCTACTTCGTTGTTGCAAAGTCACTTGACTTGGCTATCCAAGATCTCGAACGACCCCTCTTCTTAAGTTAAATTCTCCTCAACCATCACACCCTCCAAAGGTGAAATCGCCTTAGGGTCACCAATAAATTTCCTCAACATCGAAACATGGAACATCAGATGAATAAAACTCATCCCCAAAGGTAACTCCAACCTATAAGCCACATTGCCAATTCGTTCAACCACCTCATATGGTCCGACGTACCGAGGGATCAACTTGCCCTTTTTTCCAAATTGCATGATGCCTTTCATAGGAGATACCTTAAGATAAACCCAATCACCCACATAAAATTCAAGGTCTTTTTTCATAACATCCGAATAGGACTTTTTACGACTTTGAGCCATCCTCATCCTCTCCCTAATCAACTTTACCTTTTCTATGGATTTAATAACCAAGTCTGGGCCCAACAATACCGCCTCACCTGTTTCAAACTATCCCACCGGAGATCTACACCTCCTACCATACAACACTTTGAACGGATCCATACCAATGCTAAGCATGGAAGCTATTGTTGTAGGCAAGCTCAATAAGCGGTAGATGATAATCCCATTTTTCTTGAAATCTAACACACAGGCCCTTAACATATCCTCCAACATTTGAATTGTCCTCTCTGGTTGTCCATAGGTTTAGGGATGGAACGCCGTGCATAATTTGATCTTAGTACCAAGTCCCTTTTGAAATGACCTCCAAAAGTGAGAAGCAAATTGAGTGCCACGATTTGATATGATAGACCTCGGTACACCATGCAACCTCACCAATTCTTGAATGTATAATGTAGTATAATCCTCGACACTATAAGTAGTCTTGACCGGTAAGAAGTGAGTCGACTTAGTCATTTGGTCAACAACAACCCATATTGAGTCAAATTGTTTACAAGTGTGGGGTAACCTAACTACAAAGTCTATATTCATATCTTCCCACTTCCAAGTAGGGATCTCAATATCTTGGGCTAACCTGCTGGGCCTTTGGTTTTCCACCTTTACTTGTTGTCAATTCCGACATTCTGACATGAACTTTGCTATGTCCTTCTTCATGCCATGCCACCAATATAATTCTCTCAAATCTCGATGCATCTTAGTAGATCCCAAATGAATAGAATATTGGGAATTATGAGCTTCACTCATAATGACCTTTCATGACCCAGAAGTGGGGCCTAGATGTTACATGACGAAGGAGAACTCAAAAGTCCTCGATCAAGCCATCATAGCATCATTACTCACATCATTGATTTGGAAGCGCGGAAAAGTGAACACATAGCACATGTTTCTAGGGAAAATGAGGCTTTGGACTCAAGCTATGGGGATGTTGCTGGGAATCGGAGAAAAATGGATCACATAGCACATAACTAGTATTTCTAACGGGCGGGTAAGTAGGACTCAAGCTATGGTGGCATACCAGGTTAGGAGACTTCCCACATAAGCACATTTCAAACATTCACAATTTCCAATACATAATCATAGGCAAAATCAGAACATCACTATCATAGTGGAATCTTAATAGTCATAATGTCCTAACAAAACATAATACAACGTGTATAAGTTTAACTTGTCCAACATGGCCTCTACATAGGATATAACGGGGCCTTGACATAATCCGAGCTCACCCTCAAGTCATAAAGTAAAGAAACATAAAGTAAACACAAGGTAGGTGAAAGTGGATGTTGCCCTTGGAGTATAGGGCTCACCACAAGCTAAACTTCAAAATCTCGATTAGCCGTCTAGCGAAGGATGAAAGTCACCTTCGGTCCTTACATGGTTAGAGCATGTAGACAAAGAGTATGGGTTAGCACAATAGAACACTAAGTATGCGGGCATGCAAATGCATATGCACATGAACCTATAGACAACGTAGATGACAAGAGCACATACATAGAAAGAGAATATAAGAAAGAATAGTATATCAATATGCCATGAGGTCCATGATGTATGAAATTCCATAATTCTTATAGTATAGAGGGGATTTAGCCATAAACGACATCCAAACGCATGTGAGCTACAACATGAACTTGCCCAATGAGGCCTCCTATCGTATCGGAGAAGATTTGTAACAACCCAAATTTTTTTGAAATATGCTTATGGTTGGCATTATATGATGTACTACAATCCATGGTTGAGTTTTGGTGGCCATGGGTTGAGTTTAAGTGGCCGAATGCAATTTGGGCTAGTAAGTGGCCTAGAGGAACAGTGTCGGCAGTATACTTCAAACAGTCATAACTTTTGATGTGGGATGAACCAAGTGAGCTACCACATAAAAATTGAAGCTCTTTGAGTTATCTTTGCGACAAAAGTATTTTCACTCAATTTGGAGTTCGGATGAGGGAGATAAGGCCCAAACAGTGAGACTGTCTGAAATTCGGAAGCCAGTGGAGATAGGCTCAGAAAAATGGCCAAGGACAGGGAAACGGACCGTGAAAATTTTCACGGTCCGTCTAGGGTATTGTGTGGTGTCACACTGAGCTTTGGGTGGCCTGGAAAAACTCTTATGCTAAGTCTAAGTCAATGAGACCTTGGACGGTCCGTTTGGAGCTAGACGGCTCGTGCATTGCCTCGTGAAGTGAGGCAGAGGCTTGGCCAAGCTAAGGATGATGATCTTAGGTCTAAGTATGGTTGGAATGTGGCTGACACGGCCATTCATAGGTTGAATGGACCGTTTATTAGTTCGTGAAGTGTAACAGAAAGTCCTCCTAGAGTTCACGTTGAAGAATTGGCTAAATGAGGTTGGACGGTTGGTTGAACGGCTCGTGTGCCTGTAAATGGAACTGTAGCAGCCGTTTAGGCACTGTGTCTAGTTAAAAGTTTCATTTTATTAATGGTATTTTGTGATTTAATATTCCCTTAATGTCAGGACCCGGATAGGGGGCCTAGATGTGACATGGCGAAAGAGGACCCGAAGGCCCTCGATCAAGCCATCATAGCATCATT
>JBCEWC010012538.1:0-15776 GCA_038996855.1 Solanum aculeatissimum | reverse complement strand
TATATTATCTATAAATAGGGTCTCAATGTAATAATGTAGACAACAATTCAATAATATTTTCTCCTATATTTCTCACACAAAGTAATACAACTACTTTACCAATTCTATAGCCAATTTACCTAATATATTATGAGACAACTATAACAGGACACTTTGGCCTAATCATCTATATTAACCTCCTTGGGGCTGCAGGGAGGAGGATCATGAATACATAAAAAAGGTTCAATGCACTTTGGGTAACAGAAGTCATAACTAGAATCAATCGCATAGCACACATCAGACTTTAAATTCATTGAACAGAACCTCTATTGTCCTGCCTAGTCAGCTAATTTGACTCCCTCAGGTCTGCAAGGAGGAGAATAGTGAAAACATGAAAAGCTCCAATGCACTTTGGATAACAGAAGCCATCATTGGGATCAAGTGCATAACAAAAATTGACCTTAGCATTCATTGAAGAGAACTTTCCACTGAAAGCTCACAACTACTACTTTTAATTTGCTAGAAGCACCATCATATTTTAAAAAAAACATTTGTAGCATGTTTTATTTTTGCAGCATGATAAGAAATCTATTACCAATAGAGATTATAAATGTCCCCAGTCTCATGGAGTTCATGTATGTTGACCTTGAAGAAGTAATGCAAGAGGATGAAAGCATACTTGTAGACGTCTTAAGATGAGTCCTTAGAAAATTCAAGTGCAAGGAATCTGGAACTTACAGTGTGTCACTGTGTGCAGAGAGTGTCTGCTTGTGGGTTCTGTGTGAAATAGACCGCAGCGAGAGGTCAATATGAACGGTTCCCTTGCTTGAATGAGCAATCTCCAGCACTTTGCACTTTACAAATTGTCCTTCATGATATCCAGACAGAGGATCGGCTACCCCTGGATCTGTCAGTTCAGTGAAATGAACTTTACCATATAGGTGAGGATCAATCTGAACGAGCAATCCACCAACACCGGGAAGGATTTTGGAAACCCTGCCACCCAAAATACTGCCTTCACGAATATGAAATACCATGCTTTCACTTGAATGATCCATGGGACCATCTCCTTGACAGACAGGTGTTTCTGGGTCAACGAATAGTGGATGAGAAATTAAGCGCACTAACTTCTTCTCCTTATTATAACGTAAAACATAACCAGAGAAGGCCCTGCCAACAGAGAGCCTTTCCTGAAATTCATTTAGCTCACTAGGCTCAGTTGAGCTATTTAAGATGTAGAGCTGGGCTTTAACATCTCGAGATATCGTTAGCCAAGCCCATTCATTGTCAACTTTGTACACAAAGCCAGAAACGAGCTGGCCAGTTGAATAACTGAATTTTTTAACCGGTTCAATTACATCAGATCCTGGAAATGAAAGCAGAACAAACATAGTCAAAAGGGATACCTTCAAAAATAAAAGCAGACTTGCATCACTTGAAAATGATTGAATCGTGTCTATTTAACAAATGTTAATCTGAATATTGTCAAAACCGTAGCGCATAAGATTTATTTTGGTTTTTATTTCTTCTTTGAACGGGACAAACCTTTTCTTGCGTCCATTCTGACCATATCCATTGGAACTCACAAAAGAAATATAAGACTTTCAAGCTTCAAAGTGAACATGTGCCATACGATCATGGAAATAACAAATGTGATTTGTTGATAAAAAACTGAAGAGTTTTCAGCATCATGAATATATATGTCAACCACAAATATATAAGACTGGGAATAATAGAACAATCAGAGAATACCCCCACATCTCTGGTATATAGAAAAGGACAGAATCACGAGATTTTTTGGTGTTGGTAAACAACAAGAAGCATTCAAAGACATAAGGATTGGGTAAACATTTGCCCTATTACACATGTCAGGCTTGTGGGGCTTACAAAGAGACAAAAATAAGGCAGCAAACCTTCTAGTTATATATCACACAATACAAATTTCAGTTTATTGTACTCTCTCAAGATACCATCTGGAGTTTCACAGCCAAAACTAAACTCAGACAATCTATGGGGCTTTATAGGGGTGGCATTTGATCTAACAGCAAATATGTTCAAAGTGGACAAGGTTGAAGCCACTCAAGTGAAGGGAATTCACACGACGTACTACTCCGCAAAAACAAAACAAGGTCTCATGCCATATTTAGCCATGTGATCATATCACCTGCAAGTGTCGATGGTTTAATGGATAGCTCCCACTGATAGCCTCTCTTAACACTTTCTGACATATTGAGCTTTGAAATGATCCTTGTGGTAAGTGTCTGCCCAAATCTGAAGTTACTAAATGGAGCTTCAGCATCATTGTCATCCGACGCCTATTCATCAAGAATTGAAAGAGACAAGTTAAGAAACACAAAAATTAAATTACATTTATCTTTTTTTTTCTACTATTTTTTTTCTTTCAAGAAGGCAAGGAATTCTATTATCAGGTATACTATCTTTCTTTTTCAATTACGAAAGGGAGGAACTCGAATGTGGAGAGGGGAACTCATTGTATCATTAAATAACCATTTGAGAAGAAGTCATCAAGTAATTGCTTACCTCTGTTATGTGCACCCTCCCATGGAAACTGGACCCAAACTTTAGTCTCAGTTCAAGAGGCCTTATTTCAGCAATCTGCAGTTAATAGAAAAGATAAAATATAGTCCCAAGCTAATTTGTGATCTGAATCATTCATGCAGAAGAGTAACTATGACCAGGAAATATATACATACCTCTGCCTGAACCAGTGATCCGACATTATAACTAGATAGCCTTTTAGCTCTCTTGGAATTTGATGTTTCAATAGCTTCACTCATAGACTTGAGCAGCAGCAGCAATCTCCCACTTGTTGAAGGAGAAGGAAGGGACATTACAGTGGCAATGACACTACATTAAAGATAAATGAATTATAAAACAGAAACCATAATAGCAAGCATCAAATAAAAATGACCTACTTTAGCTATTCATAAAATAGAAAGCACAGTAACATTAAGCTGGAAATGGAGAGTACATCAATGAAGTAAGAACAAGTACATTCTTCTACAGCAATATGGAAAAGAAATTCTTAGCAACTTGTAGCAGTAGACAATTTTTCCCCCTTAGGAAACTAGTTCCCAAAATAAGTCATTCTAATTTTGGCATGTCCCATAACTATACTAATACTTCTTGAGCATCGACTTAAGAAGTATAAAGCCTCTTATCTATTACATACATGTATATAAGTGTCAATAAGCAGGCAGCTCACAATCGACATGTCTAAGCAGGCAGCTGCTAATTGACGTGTCCATTTCAACTGCTTGATTTTACCATATCATTTTTATTAATTATTTCTTCTGCTAGTTCAACTACAATTTTACAATATTATTCCTAATAAATTATATTTTAGGTTGCTTCACAGTGATTTTACTATATCACCCTAATCAATTATTTTAAGTCATGTAAATATTAGAATTAGAATAAAACAAACACGAAATGATAAATTAAGTTTTTCTTTTTAAATTAGACAAATAAAATTAAATAACTATTTTTAATATCTTTCAATAATTATATTTGCCTCAAAAAATAAGTACTTCTAAAAAATATAACATAAATAATCCAAAATTTATGTATATTACTTGAAATGATGTAAAAAGTACTATAAGTCACAATAATTACCAACAACAACATACCTAGTGATAAGTCACAATAATTACCGATTCAAAAATATAGAAAAAATTTAAATGATTCATGAAATTTTATCAGTGCCACATAAATTGGGACAGAGGGAGTAGCATACGTTATTTAAAATTTATGTAAAACATACTATATATTACAACTATCAACAATTTAAAATATCTTTAAAAAAATAAAAATTTGATTTGACACTCAAAATTTTATGAATGCAACATAAATTGAATAAAATAAGTAACATATATTATTTAAAAATAACATAATTGTACTATAGGTCGCAATAATCAACAACTTAAAAATTTTAAAATATATTAAAAAAATCTATCAGTGCCGCATAATTAAAATGAAAAAATAATATATATTGGACCCGTGCCAGCACGGGCTCTTGTAACTAGGATTAAATAAATACTAATAGATAGAAAGATGTGTACATTTCTGACATCCCTCTCTGACATCCCTCTCAAGTGATTCAAATTTCGTGGAAGCCTTCTCTTCTATACTTCTTCCATTCAAGCATCGCCTAGCTACATCTTCTGATTGGACACATCATACAAAGATCGTTTCTCCTACATTTCTACCCATGGTAAAAAGCATATTGAATGTTCACATTAGCTTAAGTTCCATCTAACCCAATGTTAAATGACAAAAGGCGACAAGGGTCTGGCACGCCACGGCGAGGTGCTCGCCTTTTTGAAGTGCAGTGCTAATTCATACCGAAAAATAAAAATATTTAATTGCATATATAGATAATCAAAATCTCAATATCAATAACATATTAGCAATATTACAATTCAAAAACTAAAAATAGATAGTAGATACTAAAAGTCTAGAACTCGAATGAGAAAAAAAAACATAGCGAGGAAAAAGCAGCGGTAGAAGGAACTCTGAAGAAGGAGAAAAAAGAAACACAGGAAGAAGAAATCTAAAGAAGAAATATGTATTGGTCAGACTTTGGAGTCATCGAAAAAGTTTGGCCGATTGTCGGAGAAGTCTAATCGAGTCGACTAGTTGGAGTCACACTCTAAATCTAAGAGTGCAACAGTGCAAATTTGGAAAGAAAATCCTAAAATTACCTTTTAACTTTTAAAACCCTAACTTGGTCGCCATTGTTTAAAAAAAATACAAAAAGCGACGCCTTTCTCGCCATGGCATTGCATTTTGAAGATCGTCTAGCCACAAAACTAAAAGGTGATGAAAGGTTGCCTCGCCTCGCCTCCCGCCATTGGCAACAAGGCGATCACCTTTCACAACACTGATCTAACCTAAGTTGTTCGGACTCTTCACTTTTGGTGCCGCACCCATGTCGACACAACATGGATATGGGTATGGGTGTGAAATCCGAGTCCGATTTGGTCAACCGATTTTGGGTACTTTAACCAAAATCTATGGATAAAGTCTAGACAATTTTAATGATTTTCGTAATCAGTACAAAAGCTAAGGTGAAATTGAAGAAAATCGAATACCCTTTATATAGAAATTTCTATGTCACTCATTTTCCTTTAATCTCCTTCTAGGATTCTCTTAAAGTTTTCCACATAATATCTCATAATTTAGGTTTTATAACTCTATTATCAGATATTTTAATTACTTTTTAAGCGCATCCTCACACCCAGATCCATACATGGATCCATATCCTCGAATCATAAAAACTAGATCATGAGAATCAAACCTCTGGATCCGTGCCCATCTTGGACACCCGCAATTGAGTCTGAGCAACTTAGGATCTAGCCAAATTCCCACTTACATTACGGGGAAAAATTGGCAGAGCTAGATATATAGATTATTCCATATTTCACTTGAAACCATACTACAAGATTCTTCAATATGTTTTTTCCCTTTGGATCATATCAGCTCATCTATACCATAGCTACCTCATCCATTGATTTGCGTATCAGAAAACATAAAACGCGAACCATGTAGTAGCAAGTTTTACTTTGAATTTTTTATTCACTTCACTTCCTCCCCAAGTCTAGTGATACTTGTAAGATCCTAGCTCAAGGTGATGTAAAGTCGCAACATTATCAATTAATTCCACAGGATATTTGCTACCTCCCACCATCACAACATTTAATAATTCTATCCACCAAGGCTTGGATAGATGGGAAGAAATCACCTAATATTTTTGCCTCCACTAGGATTTGATCATAAGGCCTCATAATTCTCAACTCACTTCATAGACCACTACGCCACACCTTGGTGTTTAAGTCACTGCATTTACCCCCATGATCTAATATGCACGTCTCATTTGCTTTACCGTTAAAATTTCTAAACACCACTTCTGTCGAAGAGTCCCACACCCACCCCTCTTATGGGATGGACAGTCTCATTATATGGATTAGGTAATTCTCACCATTTTAGGTTGAGTTGGATCCAAAAAGAATTTCTTTACATGATATCAAAGTAAGACTCATCCAAATTCTCATTTCCCGATGTTGGGCCCCACGTTAAAAATTCCCCACGCTCTTGTTGTTCAATCATGGCGTTTGGGGTGATGGGGGGAAGTGTGAAAGAGTCCTAAATCGGGCTCGTATAGGATGGGTGGTCTTTTTATATGGCTTGGCAATCCTCACCTCTTGAGCTAGCTTTTGAAGTTGAGTTAGGTCCAAAATTTATTTCTTTACAAATTTCGTTATAACTCAAGTACAATAAAATCCAAATAGAAGCAAAACCACTACATGGTGAAAAACACTATAAATGAAATGACAATCATTTTCCTCTCCATCCAGACAACATAAAGGAAATGAAAATGAAAACACAATAAAGAGTAAACACAAATAGAATAGGAATTATCAGGTTTTATTTTTTCAATAACCTAAAAATCATCAAGTCTTATTACCTTTCTCCATTGGTAAATGGTTTTGGAGGGAGATTTTGAGTATTGTAATCAGCTCGTGATGCATATCCAAGAGTGTTGTTATATGATGGCAGTGAAACAACCTGGATAATTGAAAATGTTAAGCACATCTAACAATATTGATCGAAGTTAGACAGAATACAGCCAAAAAAAAAAAAAAATGAAAGACTTGCCAAGTAATTTTCCTTAACAATCTCCACAACTGCATTTACAGTTTGATTTACTTCCAATTCTCCTAGCACTTCCCTTTTGCGTTTCTGTTTAAAAAGGTAAAGTAATCAAATACATGAAAAAGAAAAAGTAGTGTTGCAACCAATATAGATGCAAGATAAAACAAGAAATTAAAATAAAATATTTATAGGAAAAACTAATAGTCTTCCTTCGAAGAATTAGTACGAAAGCAGGCCCCAGCTTCTGATGTGTGGGTTAGCCACCCATCACAGGCTTGACCCCTCCCGCAAACCAAAGCCTGGTATCTAAGTAGTAAGTAGGAAAGGATAGAGGTAAAGGCCATTATCCACCAAATTTCTAACCATGCACAGTGGCCCTCGGGGATCTCTCGGTTATAAGCTTAGTAGTATGAAAGCAAGAAGCTATTACTTTTTCTTCAAAAAAGGATCTTTAATGAAGCAAATAAAACCTAGAGAATGAATGGTACAGCGTAATGATAAAATAGCGAATTCAAGAATAACCTTCTGGGCTGGACTATTAGCGGTCACTTTCTTTGATTTATTCACAAAAGCTGGCTTCAAAGACAGATCCACCAGGCGTTCTATCTTGGAAACATCAAGTACTGCTGTGCGAATACTTGAGCCAGTCTCCACAGGGATTCCACTTACTACAAAGAATATCATTTACTTAATATTAGTTCTCAAGGCAACAAATAATAACTGATTATTCAATGTTTCAAAGGGACTTACACTGATAGTGGGAAATAAAACCAAAAACGTCATCATATTTCTGAAAGCTTACTACAACACCAAATTCCTTTATTTCATGAACTTTTCCCATCACGGTGCTACCAATATTAAACTGTTCCACCCATCTTAAGTCAGATCCTCCAGAGTCCACCAACTGCAGCTTGGCAATCTGACAGCATCGAAAGATGAACAAAGATCCATTCAAACTGATATAGATTCTAAGATAAAAGAATATGCCCTACATCAACATTTATATAACAAGATCTGGTTGCGGACAGAGGTCTAGTAAACATGTCATATTTGTAGTAGCAAAAGAAAATATCGCCTGATTCTTTAAGCATTGATTGCTTGTAAATGGACATTGGTTACTTATTATTATTATGAGCTTAGTGTGCTTTTGGGATATCCTATTAATGAAAAACACATATCTACTGACATGTAACAGCGATGCCACTAGAGACTCCAATGTATGACCTTAGCACACAGCATAATTTTTTAATCTTGCCTCAGGTTATCCACATTCTCCTCTGTAAGTAGGAGACAATGCAAACATACAAGCCCAACTATTGTGGACCCAAGGCAGGTATTCACACTCTTGAAAATTGAAAAGGTTAATTAAATGATAAAACAGATGAGTAGAGACCGTATCAGACTTTGATCATTCAAGTCCAAAAGCTACAAATATGGAGATCTATGGTACTTCCAAAAGTTTGTAGTCAAAAACAGGCAACTCATAAGAACATATGATATTTTGCTTTTCAATCCAGATGAACACAACCAAGAACAAGAAGTAGGTGAAGATAAATCAAATGGAAAAAGTCTGAACTAAATTTAAGGCAAAGTTGAATAATATATAACATAACTCAGCCTATGGGCAAAAGATTTAAAGTGAATTTCATTTAATCCAATTTAAAAGGATTAACGCAAATTAGGAAGTTTCAAGTGCACTACCAGATAGAAAGTCCCTCCCTTAGTAAGGGCAGACAATCTGCCTACACAAAGGCCCATACAGCAATTTTCACAGATTTCCCAAATGATTGTTCTATGTTTTGATAGTTGTTTTCCTACCAATTTCAGATGCACATTCCAGGAAGTAATAATTAAATATGGAAGAGATGATAAAAACAGCGTATGACAAGCAAACAGGAATATTTTGCCAGTCAAAAGATCAGCAGAGCAGTTCTGCAACATAGGATTCACGGTCAGCAATTACCTTCTCCTCCACGAGAAAGTACTCTTGAATAAAGGATGCATCTATTGAAGAGCAAAAAGACTGCTTCAAAGAAACTGTAATTCGACTTGTTTCACTGTTGACCTGGATGAGAGAGGGAAGGGAAGAACCAAAATTTAACTTGGAATCCCAAAAGCATAACATACTAAAGCTTCATTTTACCAAACTGTTGACCTACATCAACAACATTAGTCCGAACAGACTGTCCAATCTGGTAAACTTCAGAAAGACTAAATCTTCTGTCATCAGTAGCCTTCACAAAAAACAAAATGATGATAACTCAGCAGTTTTATTGATCATATTCTGCACTTCATCCAAATAAAATAGAAAATCGTGAAGGTAATAGATTTACCGCAAGATATACATACCCTGTTTCTTGGAGAAAACCCAGTCAAGCGCCCAAGGTAGCGAATGAAGATACCACTTTCAATTATATTACAAACATAACCCTGGATTAAAAAAATATGTGCTATAGTAAGTGGAGAAGTGGAATTACCAGAAAGTAATATCATGGTCAATAAACCAACTTCAACTACTAATGCTTTGAGCATTTCAAAAGAAAAGCTTAAATTGTTGTGATCTCTATGGTCATGACAAGCACAGTTTGTAAGAACCATGCCCACGCCACAAGAAAAGGAGAAAAACAAAGACAAAATGAGCCCCAGTTCCTTGCCATTGGATTATATACAGTTGTCTAATTTACCTAGAAAGGAGGGATCAAAGAAACTCAAAAACTATGAAGTATGTTTCTTACATGCAGCACAGTGTTAGAATGGACTTGATTGACATCCAGCGGAAGTTGCTGAGCTGTGGTCACAAGAGAATGTTTTGCAGAGAGTATTAAATTGCTTCCCTCAACATCTACAAACATCAAAGACCCAAAAAATATCTAGTCAGTGCAAAGTATCGTGTTTAAACACACTCTCTCTAATGCAGCCCCAAAGACTGGAAGAACATAGAAATACACAGGTTAGTCTATCAAAAGTAGTCGATCAAATTACAGATGAATCACATAATAACAAGAATAAATAACAAGAGGATACAAAGTTGACTGTAGCATTAATATAAGGTATTATAAATTGGTATTATAAATAACAAGAGGATACAAAGTTCCATGGAGAATTATGCACATCATCAATGAAATTCAAAAATTAGTTGAGGAACATGGATTTGAAATCAATCATTGTATGCGAGAAGCCAATAGACCTGCTGATAAATTGGCAAGTATGAGCCATAATTTTGAGACAATTCATGTTTTCAACTCTCATGCCGAACTTCCTAATCAAGTAAAGGGGCTAGTGAATATGGACAGATGGGACATACACTCTTTCAGGATTAAAAAGAAAAAGTCATCCCATATCATCTATGATCCTCCATAGGTTTTGGTTATAGCCTCACTTTTGGCTAAGTTTATATTAGTAATCTCCCCTCAATGATCTTGTACAAAATTTGGTATGCCAAACTCAAAATTGTAAATTTTTGCACATCAATGATCAATGGAGTTATTTTTTAAAAAAAATGCACGTACACTATTAGTAATAGATATTTATTTTAGTTTGATTATAATTGCATTAGGTAAAGAGATCAAATAAGTAAATGATCTTTATATAATGTGGTGTTAAATGCAAATATAAAGATAAAAACTAAACAATAAATTGTATTTTTTGTTAAAAAATATAAAATATTAATTCCCTATAATAATATATTAGGATATATTGGGTTAAAAGGGACACTTTGAGCTCCATTCAATTTTGGAGTCTTTATTTTAGGCTTAAGTCATTGGCGGTCACCTAATGTTGTCTGTATATTTCGCTTGAACACCTTAACTAAAATTTGTACCTATTGAACATCTCTTCTATTTTAGATTTGAACCATTTAAATATTTTTTTGATAATCAAGTAAAAATATAAAATATGTGTAATTCACTTGCAGTGATGTGACAAAATGACAAATTAAAGGATGACATTTGGCATGCAGAGTCAGAAAAATATAAAAATAATAAATTATAAAAAGGCAAAAAAAAAATCTTTAATTTCATTACCTAACTTTTTTAAGTATAAGTGTGTGTGTGTATATATATATAAAACACTTATCCACCCCCGCCTACGTCCTCGTCCCCAGCCCCCACCTCCTCCCCCACCCCCGCACCCCCCATCTCCGCCCAGCAACCCCCGCCTCCACTCTAGATCTCACTAATTCCACAAGTATTAATTGAGATTTATTGATATTTTCTTCTTCCTTCTTTTTTACTTGTATTGTGGGTTCTTTAGGATTTGAATTCTTTAACAATTTTAAAGAAAAAAAGATTTAAATTCTTATCGAAAAGAATGGAGTATTGCCGGATTTTTTTAACCCAATTCAATTCTTGTTTTTTAATGATATTTTTCTTCTTATTATGTTGTGAGTTCTTTAAGATTTGAATTATTTAACAACTTGAAAAAAGTAATTTTAACTTTGTATTAATCTTGCCTGAAAAAATGGTGTTTCATCATAATTGTGTTTAAATCCAATTTGATTTTTATTTTTTTGTTTGATGAAATTCTCTTCTATGTCAGTCAATTTTTTTCTATTTTGACGGATTATATGTTTAGTTGATACTTTTTTGGTGGAGAAATTTTTTTACTTCTTTATACCTACAAATTCAGTTAGTTGATTTTTTATTATATTGTTTAACGAAGATTGAAAAGAATAAAACTACAAAAAAAAAAAAAGGAGAAGAAAGTGTTGGAGACAAAAATGGAGAAAGCTTGAAAACAGTGAAGAAGACGACTAGCAAAGGGTAGGGGGTTGCTTTTCTATCGTGGACTAAGAAATTATTATTTTTAAAAATATTAAAAAAAGTCTCTTGAGTTATTAGGTGTCAAGCATCAATGGAACAAGAAAAATATAATTTTTTCAGAAAAAATAAAAAAATATTTTGAATTCTTCATGCGCCCAGTAGCAGTGCAAAACATATTTTTTGCCAAATCAGCATTTTGAGTTTAATAGGTACACGTTTTCAATAATTTAGATTTTCAATAGGTACTAGTCCTAGTTGGATGTCTAAATGAAATATGCGGAGTATGTACTAGTCCTAGTTGGGATGTCTAAATGAAATGTGTGGACAACTTCGAGGGGTCGTCGATGACTTAAGTCTTATTTTTAATAATTATTTTTTCTTTTCACTATACACAATTGTTTATACATGATTTTTTTTATTTATTTTAAAAAACATAGGGCCCTTAAAAATATGATAAGAGAAAAATATATGGAAAAATTATTAAAATAATTAATAATCAAGGAGTCTTCAAATATATATGATAAGAGGAAGAGAAAAATATATGCTAAAAAATACTAAAAAAAATTAATGATTAAGAAGTCTTAAAATATATGGTAAGAAGTATTAGGAGAATTAATAAATAAGAAATTAAGGAGTTTTAAAATATATGGTAAGAGGAAGAGAAAAAAATTAGTAACACATATTAGAGAATTAATAATTAAGTAGTCCAATAGTATATGATAAGACGTATTAAGAAAATTAATAACCGAGAAAGTGTTAACAGATATGTTAAAACAGAAATACTTTTTAAAAATTTAAAAATCATTAAAAAAGATACGTAAGAGAAAAATATATGATAAAAATTTTAAGATATCACAACTGACCTTAATTGTAGGTTTTTAATTGTGTGTACTTTAAAAACTGAAAGGTAATGCGTATAATCGTGTTACACCTGATAAAATTATTAAAATACCCCTAGGTGAGAGACGCTTGCATAATGTATCTTCCCAAACTCCTTTGACAAATTTGAAGCGGGAAATGCGATCAACACGAAAAATTGTATGAAAAAATGATCTTGGTCGAATTTTAGAACAAACAGATCAAAAGATAATTTTTTGAAGCAAAAAACGTAATTTCAGAAAAGTGCATGACAAGTCTGTGTTGCAGACTTGTCGTGTACTTTCACTTAGTGGTGAGTTTAATATTTTCTACGGGATAGAAAGTTGATTGGAAAATTTTCGACGAAAATTGTACTATGTGCGGACTTGTCTCACCATAGTACAAAAAATTCAATTTTTTTAGAGACATTTCAGACTTTTTCACACCCCTCCTAAACTTAACTCATGACTGATACAGGTCATTTTTTTTTACTTAAAAAGGGTTTTAAAACCCATCCCAAAGCCTTCTACGTATTCTAACTAGAGACCTAAGGCTAAAGACAGGAGAAGAGAGCTTGGATTCAAGCTGGAAATCTTGCAAAGTTGATTGCCTACCTTCATCCAAGGTATGTAAGGCTAAACTAAAATATGAAATTGTTATTTCATGTGCCCCCTTGATTGAGATAGATTGAAAGGTGAAAGTATTGAGTCTCTATGCATGATTTCTTTGAAGGTTTTTTTGTAAACTATATATTTTATGTATTTTTACATGTTTGATGATCATCATGAACTTGATTTACTGAATGAATATTTTTGTACAAGTTATTTCACAAATCCTAGATATTTTTGGTAAAAGAATTGCATGAAAGAATCTAAGGATTGAGTCTAGAGTCTTACCAATATGATTGTGATTGTGATTGATAATGCGTTGATAGAACTTGATGGTCTTGTGAGCATTCATAATTGAAATCTAAAAGATTGGTCTAAAATGAAAGTCCTCCTACGTAATGGTCCAATTTAATCTTTAAAGATTGACTTGATAAAAAATTGATGAGTTGAAGGAGTCCATTAAGAGACTCACTGATTAGTTGATTAAAATTGATTGTTTCATGAGCTTTGAGTCTTGGGAGAAGTATCAAGCACCAAATTGAGCGAGAGTAAGTCCAATTCGAACTCATTAACTACATCACCAAACATAGGAGATGATTGAAACCGTTAAGTCGAATGTTTCCTCTTTATAGGTCCCTGAAACAATATAGGACTCGATTGATCGGATCTATCATGGATTCGATTTGTTCTTACCCTAGCAAGGTATTGAACGGTTATTGCAACATCAATAGGATTGTTGTACGATCACTGGCTCATAAGTGATTGTTATCGCATAAGAGAAACTCCCAGATAGGTTCTATACTTATAGTACTTTGATTGGATTGGATTCGAATTAGATTGGATTTGTATTGATTGATCATTGTCTACTCTTTATTCTTGCTTTAGATAGATATTTGACGTGTTGATTGAGTATCTTTGCGATGATTATTATTCTACCTATATCTATTTCATTCAGCCATTTTACATATTCGTTGTGGATCTATTCACATTCAGTTGATTGGTGAGACTTCCTTGTTTTCGGAGGATTTTCATATTACTATCATCTTGCTACCAGAGTTTAGATTTTTTTTTAATTTGATTTGATAGCGATGAACCTGTCATTGGCACCATTTAGATATTAGAGTTAGAGGTTTCATAGACTAGACAGTGATGAGTTGATGTTGAGATCTTACTGATTTTCTTTAAAACTATTTTTATGTCAGAAAATTGGAGTTTGATTGTTGGCCTATGACCTCTATATATTGAGATTGTTCACCTTTTTCATCTTTAGTCTTTCGCTGATATGTTAAACTATGATTGAATGAATGTGATGGGCCAAGTAATTCGCTTAGGAGCCAACAATGATTTCTGAGTGCCGGTCACGCCAAGGGTACCCTCTCGAGGTATGAAAAATTGCATGGATAAATAAAATTTTAAAATAACATATTTGCATGGATTATTCAGGGCTGCTAATAGACATTTTCAAAATAAGCATTTAGGTTGTAATGTATTGTTTTTTCCGATCATTTTTTGCATGCGTATTGCTAATTATGATATAAATTATGTAGCTTAATTGTAATTTTAGAAATACTGCTTTAGTGATAAAATTATCTTGTATTAGTCTCTTGATAGATGATACGGTGAAGATAATTGAAAACCCAGAAGCGAAGGAAGAGGGAGCGCCAAGTTGGTTCCCATATCTGAAGTGACGGATTGCTAAGAAAGAAAAGGGGGACCGATGTTTAGGAAAGTTAGGGTTTGCATTTTGTAATATAAAGGTCGGTTCTCTTTTAGTGCAAATCGCCTTATCAAGGTTATGGACGGGCTTTGTTGTAATGGGCCCTTTGGCCCAAATTTCAGTTTAAGGCAATAAATAGGTCACTGATCCAAAATTCTCCACAAAAAAAGAAGTAGATGACTTTGAATTCTTTTTTATTGCAATATTTTAGTTGTCATCTTATATTTTGCCATAATCCTTTTTGTTATTGTTAATTTGCTATAAGTGGTTATGTTATATTATTATATTTATATATAATGTCGTTCATTTTTTCTTTACATTATTTTTCGGGTGTATTTTTGTGTATAAATACCAACATAATTTTGACTTTTGATACTACTATTATATATAAGTACACTGTTATTTTAAAAGTTGAACGTAATTTTTATAAATTTTATAGTAAATGATATAATGTACATATATATATATATATATAAATAATAATCTATACTATATTAAAAGCGTGAAGGCCCTTAGAAACGTTGTTTGAACTTTTTGTCGTTCATTAAAAGATTCTCCTTTAGATAAAATCGCCCTTTCACTATTTTTTTAATTTATTAAATATTTAACTTTTTATTTATTTAATTTCAAGACTCACTTTTGAATTAGAATTTCTTTATATTTAGAATTCACTCTTGATTTAGGATTTATCTATATAAATAATTGTCTAGACTACGAAGGAAAGGAAAAATATTACTAATATTTTTTTAATATTAAGACTTTGAAATTAATTAAAGTTTAGATTATCAAACATATTGTTAATAGAAGTATATAATATAACAAATTTAAAAAAGAAAAAGAGTAATTAAAATTACTTGGAAACATTAAACTACTCTTTTTATATTTAGAAGTATTTTTTAAAATTAAATTTTAATCAATCAATTATTTTACTTCTAACTATTCAACTCCAATTTTTTTTTAATTCATAAACTATTAACATATCTATATTATAAGTAACTGAATTAATTTTATCTTCTTTGCGTGTACGTATAGACTAGTTTCTGCGTATGCGCTTTGCGCGTGTGACCCATACTAATAAGTATATTATAATTTATACTACCATTTGTTATGCGTAAAAATGACTTGTCTCGAAAATTCGATTAATTTCAAAGAAATCAATTTATTTTTTTTCGAAAAATA
>JBCEWC010012537.1:0-15776 GCA_038996855.1 Solanum aculeatissimum | reverse complement strand
TTTATTTCAACTGATTTGTATGAATCAGCGTGTATGAATCATACTTCATAAGTGAATCCCGAGAAGCGACATTTTAAGGGATTTTTGTAATTTTTGGGTCGGGATAAATCGAGATTATTGTCCCAAATTATGGGATTTGTAAAATTTTCCCTTAATTATTTTAAAAATATTTGGAACTTCCAAAATTATTAAATTTAATTATTTATCTATCTATCTATATTATCTATATCTATATCTATATCTATCTATATTAAAAGCGTGAAAATTAGGAGTGAGCATAAATAACTATTGTTTAGATATAATTAACTATTTGTCGGTTTAAAACTAGGAGTGAACATAAATATCGAAAAATTAAAAAATCAAACGAAATCAAACTAATTCGGTTCTTCGATTTGGTGGCGGTGTCTTTGGTTCGCCGTTCGGTGTAGGGATCTCGAAATTTCGGTGCACCGAAGAACCGAACTTTTTATTAATTAGACCAAAAAAATAAAATTATATTTATATACGTATAAATCAATTAGCTATTAAATCATTCATGAAACAAGTCAAAGTAATAACAAATTTATAATTTATATAGTTAATTTAAAATATTATTTTCAAGAGAAATTCAAACATATTTTTGACGATTTATGTCATGTAATGGATGTCTTCATGCTTGTTTTCTTCAAGCAATAGTCGGAGGCGCAAGTTCTTGACAAAGATAAACATAATTTTTTAAGTACAATAAGTGTTCCATAGAAGTACATCATTACTTATCATGATTTTAAGTTTTTAAGTGTCTTATACTTTGATTTTATCCTCATTTTATTTTTCATTAGTTTGCACCGAAAGATCATTTTAAAAACACCGAATAAAACCGAACCAAACTTGAAAAAACAAACCAAAATATTTCAATTCGATATATGATGCACACTTTTTCAAAACCAAAAATCAAAAAATCAAACCAAAATTTGCTAAAATCAAACCGAAAAATCGAACACTCACCCTAATTTAAAACCGAACCAGATAATAGGGGGACCCACTCCTCACATAACTATTGTATGTGTAGTGTTAAATGGTGCAGTAACAAAAGTGAGCGGCAGCATATAAACGTACAACTTCACCGGCACTAGTTTTCCCCTCTCCTTTATCTCCTCTTCTCCCTGTCATTTCAATTTTCAAAATGTCAGTAGATCCCAGCAACAAGCATCCATCTTTCTCCAATCTACTTGAACAAGGCTTTATCGATAAAGTAGTAAGTTTTTTTTTTTCTTCTTGAAGTCTATCTATGTTCTTTGCTTCGTATTCTTTCTAAATGTGAGTTTTACTAAAATTGATGAACCGATTTGTTAGCGAATGCCGGCTGCTTTCGTCAAGGAACACAAGAAGATGTTGGCCAAGATGGCCTTACTGAAAACGGATGAAGGTATGTCTTGGGAAGCCAAGATAGTGAGGGAGGCATCGGATTATTTCATATGTGAAGGAGACTGGCCGTGGTTTGTTGTGTATAACAAGTTGGAGCTAGGGGACATGTTGATCTTCTATCTTGTTGAGAAATCGACCTTCCAAGTAGTGGCTTACTCCAAGAAACCTCGTACCAACGTTCCACATTTTGAGGAGCTCAGCAGTTCCGAGGATGAGCTAGAAAATGTTGAAGAGGATGAGGAAGAGAACATTGAGGCTTCAAGAAAATCTAAGAAAGTTAAGACAGAGACAAAAGAATCGTTAGGTAAGTGTAGCACCCATTTCTTTATGCACTTAATTTGGTTGCGTATTTTGTCAACAAGCCTTGAAGGAAATCAAATTAGAACATCACAAAAAATGAGTATATATGTGTCTGCCAATTAATTAATTAAAGTCTTGTTAAAATTACTGAAGTTTAGCTCGAGTGTTTTTTTTTCCCTTTTTGGTCTGTCTGGGGAAAATGGTAAATTTATAATCCTTAGTAAATATTTTCTTGAAAGGCCCTGCTACACAGTCCACCAAATCGGATGATGATTCTATTGAGATCCTAGATGGTATCCCAGGAAGCAACAGAGAGAAAACGAAATTTTCAGACAAAGTTGCGCATTCTGTTGATTTCCTAGGCCATTGTCCATTAGGACAGTCCAGCAAAATAAAAAGACAAGAAGGGGATACAGAGGATGATGTTTCACTTGATATTCATATAAAAGAAATGGAGATTCACAAGTTGCTAGAGGATGTTGCTTCTCCTTCTTTCACAAAAGAGGACCAGTTAAGTGAGTATTTTGATCTGCTCTTATTTATAATTTATGACCACGAACTTAATATCAATCATCTGTTTACTTGTATATTTTGTATTAACACAGTTATCTTAATTTTCTGTGTGAAGCAAACGGCGGTGAAGGCTGCAAGATGAACGGGCAACAATCTAGTATGTTCTATGATGTGCGAAGGACAGTAATGGACAAAGAGAAGGCTATAGCATATCAAAGAGCAAAAGCTAATTTCAAGTCGAAGAATCCATTCTTTATATCTTTTATGCATCCTTCATATATCTCCAGATCGTGCAATTATCTGGTAAGCTCTTCAAATTTACTGTGTGTATATACTTCACATACTCAAATCTTTATTCAAACACAATTCATTGAGTTTCCTCTCTTTTGGCAGTGCATAAAGTTGAGATTTGCTAGAAAATATATCCCAGAAAACTGCAGCAACATAATGCTTCGTGTTGCAGGCAGAGGATCTTGGCCTGTCACATACTATGTGGGACCAGCACAAGCTAAAATTAGCATTGGCTGGAGAGCGTTCGTGCTTGACAATCAGATAAAATTAGGCGATGTTTGTGTATTTGAAGTGATTAAAGGCACTCAGATCTTCATGGATGTCACTATATTTCGTGCAGCTGGGAACATGCCAATGCAGGAAACCCATAGGCCAGATTGTAATTAGTTTTCGTTCGTGATAGATGTAGTTTAAAATGAAGTTAGAATTACGAAGCGATTCCTGAAGGAAGGTTTCTAAAATTAGCTTAAGGTGAAATTTAAACGAGCAATTATATTCAATAGTTCAGTCTTGCCTTTCTGATAAATAATGGATATATATATTTTGTTGGTTTTGAATCCCAAGTGTCATTCAAGTCGAAGAAAAATAGCAATGGTGTGATCGGTTGGCATCTTATTTAAAGATGATTGTCAGCTTTGTCCCGGGTGTGCTGGTTATTTCAGCCAAGTATGAAGGACAATTGTATTGGAAAAAAAGATGACAATATTCATTTCCAATTTTATTCTAGTTAATGCCGAATGATTTTTGTAACAATGATGATATTTTAGGTAGAAAAATGAAATAATTGATATCTGAGATATTCTGACAAATAACTGGTGATAATTCAAGTAAAAAACTCATACACCTGATAATTTAGACATGAGACTGAAAAATCGAAATACTTGAGTATATTTTTAACCATTAACTCTTTCAGTAGACAATCTTTACAGATTCACTCCGCCTTACGATCTTGCTTCTCATTGTAATTGCCTTTGTTAGCACGTGTGTGGTGTCCAGCCCACAAGGGCTATGCGGACTTGACATCTTCCTAACCTTCCTCCAATATATCAATGGAAGTCCTTCATAAATGCATCACGCACCTACTTGTTTGTTTCAAAGCCGGTTTATTGGGCGCCTTGACTGCATTCCCGGAAATGTCATTCTTATCCGCTAAACCTGCCCCTTTTGAGAATGGTTTTACCCTGCTCCTCGTTTTGAGCTGAGTGACTTTCCGCTCCTCAATCTTTTTCAGTTTGGTTACGTAATAATCTGCCACTCTGTATGGTAAATTAGCCCAATACTAATCATTATTGTAGGTACCAACTCTTGAAGAGTCCTCTCTTTTTTTGTGCATCCCATTTTGGATAAATTCATCATTAATTTACCACAGTAGAATAAATTTTCACATTAAGATAGCTCCTCATTCACCTTAAACCTGAATGAAAACTAGTTTATTCAGAAAGATTCCAAGGAACTAAGGTTAGCAAACACCATATACCTTCATATAACTCAATTCACTTAAGTAGCGTAACCTGTTACTCGAACTTCTCAAAAATGCCAACAGGTGAGTGTCAAATCATTCAAAAATAGAGTATTTTTGGAGGAATCCAACATGGGTGCAACAACATTTTTGGAGAGTCCGAGCAACATAGAACATAACAGACACTGAAAAGAAGGTTCAATGGGATTCTGGCAAGAAAGAAATGGGATCAGCAGTTACAAAATTGATCTGAATAAATAATGGCCCCAGAATCTTAAAATTACATAAACTACTCAACAAAATGCAGTCATACTTAGACTGCTCATACAGCATCAAAAGACAATCAAGCTATAAGCAGAAATGACCCAAAAGCTCTAAGATGCTCGAAGTATCAAATTGCTACTCAATCAGCAATAATGTGGAGGTATAATTGCAATTGCTCCATATTCATGATTGAAGCAAATAAACCACTAGTTTGGACCTAAAACTCAGTAGAGAACTTCAGCTAGTACTAGAATGCAGGCAGAATGCTAGGAAAACAGAAGACCTAGAAAGAGAAAGTATCACATCATTTAGGTATCAAACAAGAACAGTTAATAACTTATGCTGCAAAAATGAATTACTCAGAGAAAGATGGCAGTTGGATCCCCTGGTGA
The DNA here is from genome assembly GCA_038996855.1 of Solanum aculeatissimum. Classification (NCBI taxonomy): domain Eukaryota; kingdom Viridiplantae; phylum Streptophyta; class Magnoliopsida; order Solanales; family Solanaceae; genus Solanum; species Solanum aculeatissimum. Next base: position 11,153 of record JBCEWC010012537.1, on the reverse strand, counting down.
CGGAGGATTCTGCTTCACAACTGCAGCATGAGGCCCTGCTCTCTCCAGAGCATCATCTGTCATAGATAATATCTCCAATGTCTCAAGACCAAGCTGTCTCTTGATCAAGTTCGAGTTCTTCTCAAGTACTTCAATCTCACCGAAAGGAAGTTTCAAGTCCAATGCTTGAACCCCAACAGCCACAACTTCGTCTTTCTTGAACCTCAAGAATGGCATACATAGCTTCTGTATTTGTTTGAAATTGCCTTGTTGCCCAATATCACTCTTCTGCAATTCAGAGAGGATTTCTTTGTCAGGTGCAAAGGATCCAGTTGAAGTGTCGAATTTCCTCTGCAGGATCTCCAAACATTCCCTTTTCCATCCACTATACTGCTCATCCACATAAATCAGGCCCACAGAAGGTTTGTTTTGGCTACTCAAATTTGCATTTCCTTTCTTTGAACCAGAAACTTGCTTCTGAAGCAGCTTCCTCATCGAGACAATTGTGTCTTGCAAATATTTGTTGGCCTTCTTAAGGTTAAGATCTGGCAAATCCGCCTCTGGCCACCCAGCTTTTATGCCATAACCATCCTTCTTTAAAAGCTTTCTCCAGGCATATTCAGCATAATGTGGGCAGATCGGAGCAATAAGTCGTGTTTGAACATCCATAAATCGCCATAGCAAATCCCGGTTCATGCCTCCTGAACCACAGGAAAGCCTATACTCATCTCTGGCAGCCTGAAGATCATAAAAACCAGTTTTCAGAGCATCCCGGAACATGTATTCACTATAGTTCTTCTCTGTAGTCCTTACTGCAATATTTATTTCATTATCAAATACGCGGTCTGCATATGTGAATGGCCCAGTTCTTAAAGATGTTTCTGCATCAAGCACTTCCTGCATCCATGCTATTTCTTTTGTAAGACGTAAGATAGCAGAATTAGCTGTATCAAAGACGAAGTTAGCATCGTCCATCCCATCACCCGCATCAGCGAGAGAAAAGCGTGTGGCATCAGCTGAAAACTCTTCAATTGCCTGCCGGAGTGTTCGGAAATTTCCAGTGGACTTGGACATCTTCTCAGAGTTCAGCATTATATGCCCATTGCATCTGAAACCACGTGGCCAGTGATGCTTAGGGAAGATGGCAGTGTGGTTATATATGCAAAAGGTAAGATGATTCTGAATAAGATCCTTGCCGGAAACTCTGAGATCGAATGGATACCAGTAGAGAAATTCCTGCTTCATCTCCTTTAGAAGAGAAGAAGATATAGAAGAATTTTCAGGAAAAGGCCCATCACAGAACAAGAATTCCCATATCTCATCTGTCAAGTGCTCTGGTTTCACTGAAGAATGATCATTACCATACATGTCCCCTTTCTGCAAGAAGTGTGCCACTGTGTAATATGCCATATAAATAGTGGAATCCGACAAGGACTCGACTAAGAATTCCTCATCCCAAGGAATACGAGTTCCAAGCCCAAAACTGCGAGAACAAGCCCACTGATTAAGCCAGCTGAGTGTGTGCTCAAAGCCATGCCGTGTCTCATCAGAGTAGAGATCCATACTGGCCAAACACTCTTCTGCAGCCTTCCGCCATTCTGATTCTCCATAAGTTAGATACCATTGATCAGTCAAAGCCACAACACACTCATCCCCGGATCGCGACATGACTTTTTTCTCAGGTTCGCTATACACTACAGCTTGATTAGTCTCCAAAAGGTTGCTCCTGATCAGACCTTTTGCTTCTTGGACTTTCATACCAGCAAATTCTCCAACAATCATGATTCCCTCATAAAACCCGCCCTTGTAAATTGTTTTCTTTGCCTCATCAAGCTTATCTCTCTCATTTTGACTCTTGATTTTTTTTTCAATGCAAATTCTCTCAGCTGACCTGTCTCCAAAATCTGGATGGTTGATAATCGGAACTATCTCAAACGGCATGACCCACTCATCCTTCACCCCAAATTTGGCCCTGAAAGCTGGCTTTGACTTCAAATCATGGAGGGCCATATAATCATCTGGGGAATCACTGGGAACACTAGTTACAATTCCAGTACCCTTTTCAGTAAGAACAGATAACATGGGCAGAGTGTATATTATCTCATTATATGCCAAGGGAGACCTCAAGGGCAAACCTATAAGATCTTGACCAGACAATTCAACCAAACAAGTAGGCTTCTCAGGGATATGAGACAACCTTTGGTAGGCTAGATTAAGAGCTGACCTATAAGTCATGACAAAAACCTCAGTATCATTAATCTGAAATGCCCCATATTTTCCTTCTGGCAAAACCCAAGCATTTGTTTGCCCATACATGGTCTCTGGTCTCAGTGTAGCGGCTGCGAGAAATACCTTTTTCCCCTCCAGAACACTCATCTTTGGTGGAAAAGGTGAGACAACCTCCATCTTAATAAGAGTATACTCCTGAGGAATAACTCCTTCACCGGAAGCACGGTCATGGTCAGCACATGGCTGACCATCTAGGGGTGAATACACTGTGTACCTGAGATCTTTAACAATCTTTCCCGAGGCTTTCAGTTTTCGCATTTGCCACCGTACAAACGAATCAAAGTATGGATTCATGTCAGTTGTTATAAAAGCCCTGCGCCAATCACAACCCAATCCAAACTCCTTCAGGTCCTCAACTGCCAGTGGTGGAAAGTATGTTAGCCAGTAATATGGATCTGTAAACTTGGCAATCTCCTCGTCTGAAAGACCATAACTCCTCATTATCTCCCACTGGTACTTAACACTGCCAGTCTTTGCAACTGCCTTTGATTTTTTTCCTTTAAATTTCCCACCCGGTGCGGGCTGATTTCCTTCAGTCTCAACCTTCACTTCTGTTTCAACAATCTCCTCTTCCGTAACAGGAAAAACAGGTGGGTTTCCAAACATTGACATCTCCCTCGAAAGCTTATCCGAAGATGCCTTTATGGGCATTCCAGTGCAGTGGAAGGCAAAAGGCAAAAGAACAGTAGCACCTCTCAATCTGTGATATGCTGCTGCGAATTCTAGTTTTGACAACGAAAAAGCATGGCCCAAATGTAGATATCCATTCATATAAGGAAAAGGAAAATTCCCAAAAAACTTTTCCCCCACTTTAGGAGGTGATTCTTTAGGTTCAGCTTTAAAAACATCACCTTCTGCCCACCACTTATGAACCTGTTTCTCTATGTCCAACAATTGGTTCCTTCGGGCAAAACTTCTGCCACTTTCTTCTGCCATCACTTCTCTATCAACAAGCCCACAGAATCTACATTAAACAGGGAAAACAACATCTTCATACACATCTTCACAGATCCATCAAGAATGATGATTAAGTAATTTATCAATAACCCCACCAAAGACTGAGACTTTATGAATTGTTTTCAACACAAGAATGATGGGTATTTGGAAATATGATAGAAAACAACAGATCGAACTGATTCAAGATAATTAGCATAGTTACAAACATATATAGTTCAAAATTGAGATACACATATAGAAAAAGTGACAAATAAGGAAAAGGGGTTACCTTGATTTGCTTAAATTGGATGGCAATACAACAAATGAGGAAAGTTGCCTAGGCTGAAGTGAATATCTTCTCAGTATATGAGACGCCACAGTGAAGAATGAGTATCAAAATCGAACGATAACGTTTACTAGGTTTTAGCTTTCTTTTTTTCTTTACTATTCAGCTTACCCCACTGAACTTTAGTGGTCCCTGCAAAAGTTGAATTAGGCAATTTCACCCCACTACATTTTTTATAGCTTTTTGATATCGTGTAAATACTACTCGTATACTATATTGAAACATATGATTAATAGTATATATTCAACAATTTTGCTATTAGTAATTAAGTCGGTATAATAAATAGAAAAGGAACACATTTGACGTAGTGAGTATATTTATAAAAACTTTTATTTTCGTGCTTATCTTAATTATTATTTTAGTTTATACATGGAAAAAGAAGCATTAGGATGGTTTTAGCTCCTCAATGCTCAGACATAAAATGAAAAAAGAAAAAGGAAAAAAAATAGATTGTTATAAATTTCATTTAGTTTCTTTTACTGAATTGAACAATCCTAAATTAGTTATTTTAATTTCATTCAGGGGTAAATTTATGTGTAATTTTTGGATAATGGGAACCTGTGATTATCCGAATAAATTTAGTATATTACTTGTATAATTTCTAAAGAACATATTATATATTAGTTAAAGGAACTCATTCTCAAAATGACAAGTTGATTCACTGATCTAAGAGCTCTTTTCTAGTGGGGGCACCATTTTGTCCTTTTAAAAAAAAATAAAACTAAAAACACATCTTTCAAATTGGTTAAGATTCTCTAGTCTATGGTCGCTCCTCTATGGTACCAGTTGTTGCTTCATTTGTTAGCAATAATTTAACTTACGGAATGGACCGACAAAAAATTTTATTAATAATTAATTGTTTTGATTCTTTGAAACAACTTGATGAATTTAATAGACCCATTAGGAGGCCTTAATGTCCATAGATAAAATCTAACCAATATCTAAGTGACTCTTCCTCTTTTCTAAATTTTTTTTCTCGTGTTAAGACAATAGATGTTTCATTTTTCATCTACCATGATTCGATTAATTGTGAAACTCTTGGGTAAGGAAAGGTTTTGTGATATGAACTTCAATGGTCCCTACAAAAGCTGAATAAGGCAATTTCACCTCTACTATATTTTGTTATCTCATTTCTAGCTTCTTGATAATTTATTAAAATTAAATAAATAATATATTTTACGCATAAATACTAGGAAAAAAGTATAAAGTCATACCTAAAGTTGTAATGAAAAATAGAATACACGCTTTAATTATGGGGGAGATCTATTACACACCCGTAGTACTCATAAGTGAATTATTTTTCCTCTTCCTAACCCCAACTTCAAGCGCGTTTCAGGACGTCTATGAAGGCGCGTCAACACTTCAATTTTCCATTTTTTTACTTATTAAAATGACCCAACGGTCTGAAATCACCCATTAAACCTCGTTATAACCTACCCACCCGACTCTAATTCTTAACAAAACAAAAATGAAGAACCCTAAATCCTCAAATTGAAGTTCAAACGCATTCAATTAGTTTGAATCAAAGGTTATTTTTTTCATTTGGATTCATTCCTCTCCTTTTCATTTTGATTCATCTTTTTTTTTTCATTTTGATTTTTTTCTCTCTTTTCGTAGATTTTTTAAAAATATTTGTCGTATTGAGATGTTGTAATGATTTTTGTTAGTGAAGTGGTAAAATGGGTTGAGTAAGCTTGACTAAGCTCTGTATGCAAGACAAAGATCATGAAGTGGACGAGGTGTCATGCAAATATGATTTTTTTTTGCCATCATGAAGTGGACGAGGTGTCATGCAAACATGAATATTTTTGCCATTGTTAACCTCTTGGATGTCAAGAAATTCTGGTAGAAGATATTGAACTTGTCCTTATTATGGGGTAAGTTAAAGGGATTAACACCTAAAGTTGTATCGAAATTTTGATTTATTATGTGATAAGTTGAATTTATGCCTTTATAATTCATCTTCAACAGTTATAAGTTGATGTATTTTTGTTGTTTATGTTCCCTTTAGAATGATAGATCATACGATTTTTGACTTTGGAAGGACGGTTTTGGAAGGATGACAACTCTAAATGCATTAATACTTTCAAATGCAAGGCCCTATTCCCAAATTACTTTCTGACAGGTAGAATCAAACAAAGTTATTTTTATCTTATTTCTCCTTTTTTGTTTAACTTTCTGTTCAACCACTCTTTCATCATCACTATAATCATCTGAATCTGTTTCAACGCTGGCAGCTTCATCTGAGGAATAATAAGGTTCATCACCACCTAACTTGCCTTCTAAACTATTTATATTACAACTCATTGATTCATCATACCCAACATTTGGTCCTCTTTTTCAGTTTCTAACCTTACATGATTAGGCAATGAAACTCTTTCTCCTCTCTTCCTTCTTTTTGTTTTCCTCTTTTCTTTCTTAAAAGTTCTTATCTCTTCATGTACTTCACTCCCATCTTTTAATATTTCTCCATTTAATGATTCTACATTAGACTCTTGATCAGTAGAAGGATGGACAAGGGCAGAAGTTGAATAAAAAACTGGTTCAATAGGAGGATGGACAGGGACAGAAGTTGAATAAAAAATTGGTTCAGTAGAAGGATAGACAGGGGCAGAAGGTTAATCAACAACTAGATCAGTACAAGAATGGACAAGGACAGAAGCTACATTAGGAGTTGAAACAGTAGAGGAATGGACAGAGTCAACAGTTGGATCTGTAGAAGAATGGATAGGTAAAGAAGTATTTGGAGTAGCAAGGTTAGAGTTTGAAATATTATCTTGGGCCTCATGGTTCGATTCTAACTTAACACTAAAAGAACTATTAGGCCCAATATTTTGAGATGTCCCCTTTCCAGATTAGCCTTCCACATTTCCAACGTAGGTGAGACCAAAATAGTATTTGCAATCAAATGATAAACAAATGCTTTCAAAATTTCTCCACCACTCAAATATTCAGAAATTAGAATAGTATCCATGTCTGATTTAATTTCTAACAAAACAATAGTATTAGACAATCTCACATACAATATGCATTGTCTAGGTTTATACCCTAACTCCTTCACATAATCTCTCAATTCAAAATAAGAGAGTTTATCTACAGCAACATCTAAAAACTCAATAATTTGTCCACCATCATAAGGGGTTTTCACATTTTTTCAGTATTCAAAAAATTCCAGTAGTAAAATTTTAGAGTAATCAAATCAAAAGATATTTTTAACAACTTGAAAATAGATTAAACAAGACATGCAAATCAAATCAAAACAATATTTTGTAGAACTTCACTTTATACTCGACACAATAAATATATACAATAAAAAATGCAAACTAGCTACAATAATAAGTGAAAAAACCTTAACAATGAAGACAAAACACATTTTGCAGCACAAGACTCAAAATTCCTAGATTAGTTTTTTGTCCAACTAGATTCTAAAACTAGTAATTTTGATTTCTTAAAATAAAAAAGATTACAGAAAGTTAATTGACCTTTTAGCAATGAAGACAAACACACAACAAATGCTCCAAACGATGAACTTGTTGAATGGAATCATCAAATTTCTTTTCAAAGTGACTCAAAAAAATCAAAGAAATTTGTCGCAATTCTTTCTACGAATACCATTTGGTGTTCTTGGAGGAGCTAAACGGGTAGGCAAAAATTAATTGGATTTGGATGAAATGAATGAATTTTGGGTAAATGAACCGGTTCAAAGTGAAATGAATCGAATCCGCTCTTTTTAATACGTGGCAACCGTAGAGGGCGAGTGACCATCACTCTATCCCTTCACGCTGAGTTTAGGGTTAGGAAGGGGAAAAATAATTCACTTATGAGTAATACAGGTGTGTAATAGGTTGTCCCCATAGTTGAAGTATGTATTCTACTTTTCAGTACAACTTTAGGTGTGACTTTATGCTTTTTTCCTAAATACTACTCCTATACTATGTTGAAAAACATGGTTAAGAGTATATATCAAAGTGTTTTGCTACTAGTAATTCAAGTCGATATAATAAATAGAAAAGAAACACATTCAACGTATTGGGTATATTTATAGAAGCATTTTTTTGTGCTTATCTTAATTATTGCTTTAGTTTATACATGGCGAAAAGGTGATATTAGAATGGTCTTAGCTCCTAGATGTTTAGACACAAAAAGAAAAACAAAAAATTTAAGATTAAGACAATTATAAATTTCATTTAGTTTCTCTTACTTGATCAAACAATCCCAAATTTAGTTATTTCGACTTTATTAAATGATCTTTCAAAAATATTCTTCCTTTCATGATTGATTAGTCTATGGTTGCTAATTTATGATATCAGTTGTTGTTTAATTTATCAACATTGATTTTAACTTACGATGTGTTTAGAAGCCCGCGACTGAACGAGTTCTTATAAAGAGCTGAGAAGAAATTTCAAATTGATAACTTATTGTTTTGATCCTTTGGAATAACTTGATGAATTTACTAGACCGTTCTAGGAGGCCCTAATGTCTATAGAATGAACCTATCTAATGTCTTAGTAACTCTTCCTTTTTTCTAGGTTTTTTTTAGTGTTAGAAGGATAGATTTTTTATTGGGCTACTTTCAAATATATACAATAAACTAATTAGTTTAAAATAAATATAGTCATATTTGATTTACATGGAAGAAAAGCCAAAGATCATAGAAAATATACAATGAATATACAATACAGTTTGCTGAAAGTCATAGAAAGTATACACTGACTATACAATATAGATTACTTATGCATGAGTTATACACTGAATATACATTATGATACACTGAAAAGATGAATGTAGCTTGAATGTACATAAAATATACACTGAGTATACATGACTATACAACGTTAACGAATGATCATTTTTTTGATAATTAAAATGCTCGAAGGGTCATTTCATGTAATTTTTCCTTTTTTATTTTCCAATAAATTAGATTTGTCCCTATTCTCTCAACTAGAGGAAGGTTCTATAACATGGATGCCCAACTAAACTCATTCGATCAATTGGCCAGTAACAGATGGTGATATTCTCAATCGGTCATCCCCTCTCAAAATAGTAGAAATATTTTGTGTTCCTTTTCAAAAACCCAACATGACAGGCCCAAACTGATGGAGTCAAACCAAAAGCTAAAACGCTTTTGTGGAAAACTCTATTGAAGAAAACCATTTTAAACAACTAAAACTACGACAAATTAGAGGCCATCATCATTTCTCTGTTGGAAGTTTTTTATCCTCTCAAGTCCACTTCCTTTTTAAAAGATTCAGCCTTGAACTTGATAAATTCAAATAAAATACCAGTACCTTGTAAAGTGAAACTATCATCAGTAACACAAAAATATTTTTTGTTCAGATTTCGGTTTACTTATTACAAAGTAGCTAAACGTTAAATAGTTATTGTTAAATATTGGCTAGGTTTTAAACTGTGACCTTAAATATAGCTATTTGTGCGCATCATCCCATGTTGTGAATACACAAACCCATCTTTCACTCACCAAATATAGGATAAATTTACGTAACTAGGCAAACATATAGTATGTATTTACATTATACTACTATAATTTGAACAAATTACAATTTATAGCTATAGTTAGAATTTCATTGTTATTTTCTCTCTCCTCTCTCCTCTCTCTTTCTGCAATTTCTTGTCAGATATACAAATATATATGTATATCAGCTTCATACATACAATTATTTTGATAGATATACATATTCAATTCGTCAGATATACATATACAATTCGCCTCTCTCCACTCTCTGCCCTCTCTCGCTCGTCTCTCTCTTCCCTCTTTCGATCTCACTCGCCTCTCTCCTCTCTCTCCCAATCTCGTTTGCCAGATATACAAATACATATGTATATTAGTTACATATATACAATTATTTGATAAATATACACATGCAATTTAACAAACATACATATACAATTCGTCTCTCTCCACGCTCTCGCTCGCTTTTCTCCTATAATATGTGACTACAAATCGTAATTTTAGTAAACTATAACTATTTTTGTCTTATTATATTTTAAATGTTTGCTCTTTTTGAAAAATCGCCCCAAATAAACGACAGATCGAGCCCAAGTCAGTTAGCCCATAAATGATGACTCAAAACCTTGAACAATTATACAGAACCATAATGTATTTCCTTTCCAACATATGATCTCACATATAATGTATTTAATTACATTAAATAGTGAACAAAAGAGAGTGCAACTAGCCAATTCATTTGCAAATTAATTAATGTGTGAAAGAAGATACGCATGGAAGAGGATTAGTTGACTAATATTTGGTTTTGGATACAGTTAATTACCCATCCAACAACATCTCTTTTAATTCATTGATATAAAGGTAAATTGTAGTTTGAATGAATCATTGCCTGCAAATAAACCAATTAGAGACATATCTAATTTTCTAAGAGATGAGGTTGACTAAGTGATTTAGGAGGTCGAAAATTTATTTTGAGATTCAAATTAAAATTCTAGACATTTTTTTTATTTTTCAGATCCCTTGAGAGAAAAAACTATATCTGTCACTGCGTGGCGACCATATATTATAATTTTCAAATATCTAATAAAATTAAACCCGTTATAATAGTCATTCATTATAATAACATTTCACTATAACAATCTGATTTTCTCTAGAATTTATTTTTTATATTATATTTTATTTCTCTATAACAACATTCTACATATAACGATAGGGACTTCTATAACATTCATACTCAAATATTGTAGCACTATTTTGAAAGAAATACATTATTAAAAATAAAATATTTATAATCACAATTAATATCATACACATAGTATATTTCAAATATGAAATACTTTAAAAAAATTATATTATTTAAATGGTGTCATCAATCATAGAGGTGGCAAATGGGTGGATTGGATTGAATTTGGATGGATTGAATATGGATTGAGCTAAAATGGATTGGATCACAATCCATCCATATAAAATATGGGTAAATATGGATTTGGTCAAATATGGTTTGGGTAAAAATGTTTCCAACCTACTTTAATCTCTTAAAGCCAAAAAAAAAAGTTAAATCAAAGTTTGATTGTTAATGTTCAACTCCTACTCCCAAATAATTATTTTTGAAAAAAAAATCATAAAAAAAAAAATCTACTTCAATACCCTATCACCCACCCACTCCCACCCCACCCCCAACCCTCATCTAAATTTTTTCTACTTTAATACCAACACTTAAATTTAAATTTTAAAAAATATATTTTTTCAATAAAAAAAATATTTTTTTCAATCAAAAAAAGTTCGCCCACCTCCCCACTTTCATCCTATCCCCTATCCCCTCCCCCCACCCACATTTCCACCCTACCCCCGTAAAGGTGTGTAAAAATCAAATTGATCGATAAATCAAACCGAAAAAATGTTATTGGTTTATTGTTATCGGGTTATTGAGTTAACGATTTTTTAATGGTTTTTACAAAAAAAAAATATATTAATGGTTTTTACAAAAAAAATTATCGGATTATAGGTTCGATTTCGATTTTTAGTATTGAGTTATTGGGTAAACCGATAACTCATTAAAACTATAATAATTTACTACTTTATCCTTTCATAAATATTAAATATTAAATATTAATAATTTAACATCACTTGATATTA